>PVKA01007189.1:38993-79287 GCA_004027165.1 Ctenomys sociabilis | reverse complement strand
AGCCATCTTCCCCAGCCACTCTTTTTGTCTTTTTTAAATTTTATTTTTATTTATTTATTTATTTTGGTGGCTGGCTCAGCCCACCCTGGGGGGTGGGTCTGGAGCAGGGGATCTAACTGTGGTCCCTGTGCTTGTCTAAGCAGGTGCTTTAGACCACTGAGCTATCTCACTGATCCCTCTTCTTGTCTTTTTGAGACAAGGTTTTGCCATGTAGCTCAGGCTGGCCTTGAACTTGCAAGGATTCTCCTGCCTTAGCTTTGCTAGTGTTGAGATTATAGGCATGCAACATCACACCTGGCTTGTTCATTTTTTTTTGTTTTGTTTTGTTTTTTTGAGACAAGGTCTCACTATGCAGTTCAGGCTGGCCTTCAGCTCACTTTTTAGCTCAGGCTGGTCTTGAACTCACAATAATCCTCCTGCCTCAGCCTCCCTGCACCATCATGCCCGGCTTATTCATTTTTTTTTTTGAAAGAAGGTCTCACTATATAGTACAGGCTGGCCTTGAACTCACAGTGATCCCATTCTGCCTCAGCCTCCCAAGTGCTAGGGTTATTGGAATGTTTTACCACACCTGGCTATCATGTTGTTCTGCAGCTTCTGACTATCCTCAGGAAGAGTTCAGACTCTTGAACAGAGTAAGTTTTCTGAATCCAATTACCACTGAATATTGTCTTCAGTCTCAGCCTTTACACTATGAAACTTCCTCCACCCCTGGACTACTTAGAGATTCCTGAGCAGGCCTCTGCAAATACTGTAGGGACTCCTTGGTCTCCTGGAGAAAACAGGAGGTGGAGAGGGATTTAGAAAATAAAGATAAGATAATAGCTGAGATCAGGTGGATGTCTGTTTCATGGGCAAAGGACCTGAATAACAATGGTAGGGGCATTTATTTATACTCTTGAAAAGATAGTATCCGGAGACACAAGGTTGCCTAGCAACTAATGCCTGAAACTGTCCAGGCAGGATTCTTAAAGTTGAGATAGCTTGACTTTAGGCACTGTGGCCTTGTCCAGCCCTCAGTTTCCAGCTTTAGCCATTTCCAACACACACTTGCGTACTGTTTGGAAAGATCAGTTTTTTTTATAGCTTCTCTGTTCTTTCCTTGAGGAAGCTCGGTTCCATGTCCTGGCAGACCTAGTTGGGTCTCTAGCTGGTGCTTATTCCCATAATCTTAGTGTAGTTAACGTTCATTGCTCTGCTCTACTGAGAATTCCTTGAGATCAGGAATAGCATTGCATTCATTTACTGTCTTGGCCTGGCACAGTATATTCAGTAAGAATGAAGAAGCACATCTAATTTCTAAATAATATGTAGGGAGTGTATCTTATAAGGAGGAAATGGACCCATAATCACAAATGACAGATTGTTGACTCCATCTAGTTTTTCTTTCTTTTTTTTTTTTTTTTTTTTTTTTTTTTTTTTTGCAGTATTGGGGATTACGCTCAGGATCCTGCACTTGTCAGGCAGGCACTTATTCTACTGAGGTATCTCCCCAGCCCTTCTTCTAGGTTTTTAGGGCTGTGTTTTCAAACTTGACCATGTGTCACCATCACTTACAGGACTTGTTAAGCACAGACTACTGAGCCCCAGATCCAAGCTTTTTTAATTTCTGAAGAATAGAACCTGAAAATACTCATTTCTCTTTAGTTTCTAGGTGATATTGTTGTTCAGAGATTATGTCATTTGGACTACTTTAGGAAAAAAAAAGAATAGGAAAGGAAGAATGAAAAAACAGTAAAGAAAGAATATATACATAGCTAGGTATAGTGGCACATGTTTGTAATCCCAGCACTCTGGGAGTCTGAGGCAGGAGGATCCCAAGGTTGAGCTCAGCACAGGCAATTTAGTGATTTAATGAGATGTCTCAAAATAATAAATGGGAAGTTCTTACCTTTTTTTTTCTTTTGTGTATGTAGGGCAAGAATTGTACCCTTGCTATATCCTTAAGCCATCTCCCCAGCCCTCAAAATAAGAAATAAAGAAGGATTGGAGTTGCAGTTCAGGGTGAAGGTCTTAGGTACAAAAGAAAATCTGCAATACAAAAGAAAAACAGAAGGTATACAGTCTGCCTTTATTTCTGGGTTTTTCATGTGTAGGTCTGAGCCTGTTTAAACTCTTGCTTGTGATCATTCCCTGAACAATCCAGGATAGTAACTATTTGCATATCACTTCCATTGTGTTAGGTTTTTTTTTTTTTTTTTTTTGTATTTCAGGGAAGGGTCTACAGGGTGTTCAGGGTCTTGCTACTAGATCGATCGGATTTGTAGTCATCCCTGCTGTTTACAGCCTCTGAAAAGCTGGCATTACAGGTGTGCGCTAACAGGCCTAGTCTCTTTATTTTTATTATTTATTTATCTTTGGTGGAACCGGGGATTGAACTCAGGCCTTGCGCTTGCCTGGGAAGCACTTATTCCACTGAGCCATCTCCCCGGCCCAGGCCCAGTTTCAATTGCTGTTGGTGAGGGGGCCAGTGTGGCAGGCTTGGGGATCGGACTCCAGGCCCCTGTGCCTGCTTGCAGGTGCATTAATCCGCTGAGCTATTTGGCCGGCCTTGTATTAGGTGTTCTAGTGATCTAGATCTGAAGAAGGATATGTATATTACATGCAAAATGTACATATTTATATGAAGAACTTGAATGCCTGTATATTTTGGTGGTGGTGGTGGTGGTGATGCGTGCATGCATGAGTGTGTGTGTATTGGAAGAAGTCCCTCCAAGTGGACCAATTGTGGGAGCAGACATTTGAAGCACAAGAGGGACATCTTGTGGTGACTATAGAATCCTGAAAATTTCAAAAACATTTGGGTGGGAAGGAGCCAAACAGAAGCTAGTGTTCAAAGGCTGGTACCTGTTTTGGTGCCTGAACAACGTTTGCAAACCATTAATTAATTTACAGGTTCTACTTGGTTTTATCTTTTTCCAGTGTTTGTGACAGATGATTTAATTATACCTATGCTTCCCTTGGTGGTTAGCCTTCTAACTCTAATTTCTGTTTCTGGTGAAGAGTTTTTTTGGAAAATTTCTAATTGATATATACTCTTTTTATCAGGATTGAATATTCTGTATCATCTTTCATTTTAGGTGGTATAAATACTTGATTATTTTTCTGGACCTGACTGGTTTATAACTTTAGAAGAAACAATGGAAAACCAAGAATTTATTGTAAGTCTTACTAATTTTCAATCTTTTCCCCCATTTTTCTTTCTGGTGGGCTAGAGATTGAACCCAGAGCTTTTGCATTGAGCTGTACCCTCAGTGCCTTTTTTTTTTTTTTTTTTTAATGTATTTAGTCCAAGGCCTACAGAGTCTCACTACACTGATTGGACTCGGACTTGTAGTATTCCTCCTGTTTTCAACCTCCCAAGCACTAGCATTACAGGCATGCACCACCACACCCAATCTCAGCTTGATCCAGGCGTGGGGCCGGCATAGCATGCCGGGGATCAAACCCTGGTCCCTGTGTCTACCTCAACAGTTGCTTTAGTTCACTGAGCTAACTGGTTTATTTTTTATTTTTGAAAGAGGTCTCCCTGATTACTGAGCTCACAGTGGCCTGTTACACTTGCTCCTCCCTCCTTTTTCTTACTTTCTGATGTTTTTTTCCCCAAAATAAAAAGCAGAACACTGGATTAAATTAGATTTTCAGGTAAACAATAATTTTCCTGCAGAAACATGCCCTAAATAGTTCACTGTATTTATCTGGCAAGCCTGTCTTTTACCTATGACTCCTATTCATTATGCAAGGCCCCCTTTTTAAAATTTAAAATTTTTTTTATGTATTTGGTATAGCGTCTCACTATACAGCTCAGACTCATAGTGATCCTCCTGTCTCACCCTCCCCAGCACTGGGATTACAGGCATGAACCACCATGCACGCTCAGTGTTGTCGGCTCTGTGTGCCTGGGGGCAGGGCCTTCTCCAACAAGGCATGGTGCTAGGGATCAAATCCTGGTCCCTGCACTTGCTTAAGTAGGTGCTTAATCTGCTGAGCTATCTCTCCAGCCCTTACAAGACCCTTTGTAACTTGGGACCAGGAAACACCTTTTTGGTTGGAAGATCTGTTTTTTTTTTTTTTTTTTATAGTACTGGGGATTGAACTCAAGACCTTGTGCTTGCCAGGCAAACACTTATTCTACTGAGCTATCTCTCCAGCCCTGAAGATCTGTTTTGCCTCTTCTGTCCTCACATTGTTTGGTCTTAGAACCCTTTATACTCTTAAAAATACTTAGGACTCAGAGTACTTTTGTACATAGAACTGAAGTGATGTTTGTTATGTTAGAAATTTAAAAAGCTTGAATGTGGTGCACACTTATAATCTCAGAACTCTGAGAGGCTAAAGCAGGTCACAAACTTATGCTCATTCTGGGCAACTTAGTGAAGCTCTGTAGTAAAATAAAAAATAATTTAAAAAATAAGAGAAATGTAGCCCACGTTGGCCTTGAGCTTGTGGTGACCTTCCTCCTGTGTGCCACTATGCCTGGCTTCTTCCATTTGATGACTTGGAAACTCAGAATTATTTTTGGTGTTCAGTTTACTTTTTTTTTTTTTTTTTTTATTTAGCTTTTGTGTGTGTGTGTGTGTGTGTGGTCCTAGGGATTGAATCAAGGGCCTTTTGTATACTAGACAAGTGTGCTAACACTGAACTCCTCTGCATCCTCTTTAGATTTTACCTGTTCTTTCTCACTTGCCCATGTCTTATTACCCAGCTAAGTAGCTGCCATCATTTGTTCTTTTGTGGTGCTAGAGATTGAGTCCAGAGGTAGTTAGCTGTGTCCCCAGCTTTTTTTTTTTAAGGTGCAGTCTCTAGGGGAAATGGCTCAGTGGAATAAATGCGTCCATGGCAAGTGCAAGGGCCTGAGTTCAATCCCTGTTCCGACAAAAAAAACAAAACAAAACAAACAAAAAATGATGCAGTCTCACAAGTTGCCTAGACTGAAACTGAACTTTTGTGATCCTTGTTTTTTTCTTTTTTTGGTGGTGGGGCCTCCAACTTTTGATTTCTCCTGCCTCAGCCTCCCAGAGTGCTGGAATTACAGGTATGTGTCACCTGCTTGACTTGAACTTTTTGTCTAGGTACTGAGTGATGCTGAGCACTGAACTGAGGGTCTCACACATATGCTAAGCATACACTCATCAAGCTGCAGCCAGTCCTTCCATCCATCTGTCTGTCCATCTGTCCATCTTTCCTTTTTTCTTTCCTTCCTCCTACCCTCATTTCCTTCTATATTCATTCATTCATTCATTCATTCATTGATGTTATTGTTGTCATAATATCTGTGCTTGTATTTGATGTGCTTTAAAATTTTTTTTTTTCTTTTTGAGACAGGGTCTTCCTATGCAGTTCAGGCTGGCCTTAAGCTCACTTTGTAGCTCAGGCTGGTCTCGAACTCACAACAATCCTCCTGCCTTAACCTCCCGAGTGATGGGATTACAGGCATGTGCCACCACGCCTGGATGTTTTAAATATTTTTATATGTAGGAAGGATATGCAAAATATGTAATAGTGAGTGTATATAAATTGAAGCTATTATTTACTTCTGTGTTTTGGAAACTCAGGTCCTATATACTCATCAAAAGACGAAGAAAGCCAAAGTGTGGCAAGATGGAACCCTGAAGCTTGGCCCCTCAGGAAACAAGGTATGGGCAGACCAGGCTGCCAACCTGAGGGACAGGTTGGTCCTGGTCTATGCAGTTATGTGCTCAGTGTTATGCAGACAAGATTTCACAATTTGTTTTCTTTCTTTCTTTTTTTTCCCATGATTTCTTTATCACAGTGGGGCCTGTCAATTAGCTCAGTTGTTTAAGCCTCTGCTCATGCAAATGCAGTCTGGTGTAGGATACCAGGGTTTGGTCCCCACCTCCACCTGCCTTAGCAGACCTGCCCTTAAGGCAGCCTGAGCCAGCCCTTTCCACCCCCTTTCCCTACCAAAAAAAAAATTCTTTCATCACAGTGGTTAACTTGTCCATTATAAAAGTCCCATATTTTATTTCTTTTGATTAGGAAATACCTTTATAAGCAGGTGAGGCCTCCATGGTAGATATGCCTTGAGTTGATTCAACCTGGCTCTATCATGAATGTATTCACTTCCACTTAATGATGGACTGTTGCTGAGCACATCAAACCTTATGACTTGATGGATCTCTGTGGCTCTTCTGTGAATTGGAAATGGATTTGGCTTTCTTAAAAAGAAACCAAGGCACAGAGAAGAGAAGCAGCTCACCCCCACATCTCAGAGCTGGAACTTGGAGGCTTGAGGAACAAACTGAGCCCTTTTGACTTCAGAACCTGAGTCCTAACCATGTGTCTGTCTGTCTCTCTTAAGATAAGGTCTTGCTTGATAGCCCAGGCTGGCCTTAAATTCATGGTGATTGGTGACCTCCTGCTTCAGCCTTTTGAGCACTGGAATCACACCACACCTGGCTTCCATTTCTTTTAATTTTACTAATTTAGAAAAAGGACTTTATTACAGAGGAGTTTATGATGTCATATGGCACACAGTGGTGAAATTTATATTCTTCCTCAAGCTACCAGAGATCCCCAGGGTCTGTCCTTATACGTCCACCTATAGTTGTGATTATCACTGAGGGTAGCTTTTCAGGAAAGAAGGCTATTTTTTAAGGAAACTGTTTATGACTGTATTAGTCAGGGTTTTACTAGAGAGGAACAGGTATAACACAAGATGTGCCAATCACAGAGTCAGATGAAGAAGTGAGCCAAGAGTGTCTGCACACCACGGATGAAGGATTCAGTCCCCAGGTTTTATACTCACTGCAATGTTCCATCTCTAATGGTCTGTAAGTGTCTCTGATGGTTTCTAATGGTCTTTAATGGTCTCTGATGGTCAGCCAATGGTCTCTAATGGTTTCTGATGGTCTCTGTCTTTAACCGTCGGTCGGCCTTTGGGTCTGCACTGGAAGACTGAAGAATCTGCAATGGAAAGCTGAAGAATCCAATCTGGAGGTTGAAGAGTCTGTTGGAAGCCAGGAGATAAAGTCCAAGCTGACTGGGAAGACTGAAGTTCCTTGGAGGAAGCGGAATGCTGAATTCTTTCTCAACTCCTTTTTGTGTTAAGTTACTCTGGGTGGTTCCCTCAAAGCACAGAGTGTGGAACTGCCAGGCCAGATGCAGCCAGATTGACATAATGTATGGACCCCAGGGATCTAGCCAAGTTGACACAGTGTATCGACCATGACAATCTACCCCTTGTGAGCTTGGCAACTAAACATGTTTCTTTAAAACAGTTTCTAGATACAGAGATATGCATTTAATTATGCCTGACATTGTTGTAACTATACTATCCTGAGTACAAACAGAAACAAGCTAATACCCTTACCACAATAGAAGGTAAGGTTTTTTTTTTGCTTGTTGCTTATGCTTCAACATTAACATAGGTTTAATGAGCCTTAAGAACTGGTACTAAATTTATCCATATTATATCATAATGCGACTATATATAGGGGTGAAATAGTACAAGTATAATCCCTTTTCTGTAGCTGATCACGGGGTTATAGCTGGTATTTATTTACTTATTTTTGAGACAGGGTCTCACTATGCAGTTCAAGCTGGCCTTAAGCACATTTTGTAGCTCAGGCTGGTCTTGAACTCACAACAATCCTCTTGCCTCAGCCTCCCGAGTGCTATAGCTGGTATTTAGAGCTACCTTCTACTACTGCCCATTCTGTATTCCCTTGGCCCTCAGGTTCTTTCCCTGGTGGAGTGACCCATACCTTCATTTCTGAAGGCTCTGGACCATTTATTGTTGTGCCTATATTAGGCTATTGTAGCTTCCCATTGACCTTAATAACAGGTCATGGCAGTATAAACAGGCACCCCAAGGGATCTCCTGCACTCCATGTATAGTTTTCCTTTCCTCCATTGTAGAGTAGTAATCCAATTTCCCCTTGATAGTCTGGGTCAGTCACCCTTGACAACACCATGATTCCTTTTTTAGCTTGTTTCTTCAGAGGCATGAGGAGACCAGGTGGAAATCTTAGCTGGCAGTTAAATGGTATCATTGCTGTGCTTCCTGGTTCAAGCCTTCCCCCCTCTGGGACTAGGACTTCTAGTCCAGCAGAACATAAGGTTGTGGGGATAGGAAGCAAAAATTTTTCTAATGGATCACTAAGGGTAATGGTGAGAGGTACCATTCCTACTCCCACCCCTTGATTCCTGGACCCATGAATCCTGGCTATGGGAGATACAGAGGGTGCTGATTCAAAGCATATATAGCCTGCAACCCAGCTCTGCAAACTTTTGCCACCTAGTTGACATTGTAACTGTGTCATCAAAAGACCATTCCACCTTTCTATCAATCCAGCTGCTTCTAGATGGTGAGGTACATGGCAAGACCAATGAATTCCATGAGCATGAGTCCATTACTTCACTTCTTTGGCTGTAAAATGTGTTCCTTGGTCAGAAACAATACTGTGTGGAATTCCATGGCAGTGAATAAGGCATTCTGAAGGTCCACAGATGGTAGTTGTGGCAGAAGCATTACATGCAGCAAAGGCAAATCCATATCCAGAATATGTGTCTATATCAGTGAGGACAAAGCACAGTCTCTTCTATGATGGAAGTGGCTCAATATAATCAACCTGCTACCAGGTTGCAAGTTGATCACCCTGGGAATGGTGCCATATTGGAGACTCAGTGTAGCTGGCATATTGGGCATTCAGATATGCCAGATCAGCCTTGATGAATGGGAGTCCATGTTGCTGAGCCCCTGCATAATCACCAGTTTTCCAATCCTGCTCCTTCCAAGTTCCTGACCATCTGGCCAGGCTGTTGGCTACAGTCCATGAGTCAGTATATAGTTGCACATCTGGCCATTTTTTTCCCCCAGTTAAATGTACTACCAGGTGCGTTGACGCTTGGCCCTCAGGTTCTTTCCCTGGTGGAGTGACCCATACCTTCATTTCTGAAGGCTCTGGACCATTTATTGTTGTGCCTGTATTAGGCTATTGTAGCTTCCCATTGACCACTGTGACGATTTTCCTTCACCACTGTCCTTTAGTGATGTACCAGAAAAAGGCTGTAATGCTGCAGCTGTCCACTTGTGCATGGTGCCTGCATAGCGTGCAGAGCCATCCATAAACCAGGCTCTAGTCTTCTCTTCCTCTGACAACTGATTATATGGTATATCCCACAATGCCATAAGTGCATGCTGGGAGACAAAAGGCAATACAGCAGGTATAGGAGCCATAGGTATCTGGGCAACTTCCACATGTAATTTAGTTGTACCCTTTGAACCTGCCCTGGCTCTATCATGAATGTATCACTTTGACTAAATGATGGACTGTTGCTGAGCACATTCAACCTTATGACTTGATGGATCAGATAATATCTAGGCCGTGATAGGAAACTCAGGTCTCATGGTGACTTGGTGTCCTATAGTCAAGCATTCAGTTTGCATTAATGCCCAGTAGCAGGTCAAGAGTTTCTCAAAAGGAATGTAGTTGTCTGCAGATGATGGCAGAGCCTTGCTTCAAATTCCTAAAGGCCTCCAGTGCAGTTGACCTATGGGGGCCTGCCAGAGACTCCAAACAGCATCCTTATCTACTACTGATATTTAAAGTACCATTGGATCTGATGGGTCATGTGGTCCCAGGGGCAGAGCGGCCTGAACAGCAGCCTGGACCTGTTGCAGGGCTTTTTCCTGTTCTGGGCCCCACTCAAAATTACCAGCTTTCTGAGTCACTCAGTAAATAGACCATAGTAAGATACCCAAATGAGGAATATGTTGCCTCCAAAATCCAAATAAGCCTACTAGGAGCTATGCCTCCTTTTTGGTTATCGGGGGGAGAGCTAGATGCAACAAATTATCTTTTACTTTAGAAGGACTATCTCTACATGCTCCACACCACTGGACTCCTAGAAACTTCACTGAGGTAGAAGGACCTTGAGTTTTTTTGGGATTTATTTCCCATCCTCTGGCTCTCTAATGCTGTACTAACAAATCCAAGGTGGTTGCCTGCTCACTAGGTCCAATCAGCATGGCATCATCAATGTGATGGATCAGTGTGATACCTTGAGGAAGAGAAAAGCGATCAAGGTCCCTATGAACTGAGTTGTGACACAGGGCAGGAGAGTTAATATACCCTTGCGGCACGACAGTGAAGGTGTATTCCTGGCTTTGCCAAATGAAAGCAAATTGTTTCTGATGGTCCTTATCTATAGGCATGGAGAACAAGGCATTTGCCAAATCAACAGCTGCATACCAACCTCCAGGGGATATGTTAATCTGCTCCAGCAAAGAAACCACATCTGGTACTGCAGCTGTAATTGGGGTCACCACCTGGTTCAGTGTCCAGTAGTCTTCTGTCATTCTCCAAGACCCATCTGTCTTCTGCACAGGCCAAATGGGAAAATTAAATACAGATGTGGTGGGGACCACCACCCCTGTGCCTTTTAAATCCTTGATAGTGGCACTAATCTCTGTAATCCCTCTAGGAATGTGATACTGCTTTTGGTTCGCTATTTTACCAGGCAAGGGCAACTCCAATGGCTTCCATTTGGCCTTTCCAACCATAATAGTCCTCACATGACACGTTAGGGAACCAATTTGAGGATTCTGCCAAGTACTAAGTATATTTATCCCAATTATATATTCTGGAACAGGGGAAATAACTACAGGATGGATTCAAGGACCTATTGGACCCACTGCGAGTCGGACCTTTGCTAAAACTCCATTGATTGCCTGCCCTGCATAGGCCTCTACTCTTACTGGAGGGACACTATGGTGTTTTGGATCCCTTAGAATCGGTGTCAGTTCAGAACCAATGTCCAGTAATCCCCAAAATGTCTGATCATTCCCCTTTCCCCAGTGTACAGTCACTCAGACAAAAGGCCTTAGGTCCCTCTGGGGAAGTATAGAAAACGTGAGTATACAAATTATGTGGACATTAGGATCCTTCCCCAAGGAGACCTGACTTCCCCATCATTCAAGGGGTTCAGGGTCTATAAACTGGCTCAAATCTGGGAACTGATGGCTGAGATTGCCTATTACCACAATTTGAAGTAGATCTCTATTCTTTTGCCCCTAAATTCTTTTGTTTGTATAAATCTAGCAAAAATTTTGTAGGCTTCCCATCTTTCACTTTTGGGAGCACCATGACTAATCAGCCAATGCCATAGGTTTGTGCATGTCAAATTATTCTGGTCATTGTTCCACTTCTGTCCACAGTGATTAAGTGCTGCCATTTGACCTCCTCCACTTCAAGATCCAATCAAGCTCATGGCCCTTAAATTTCCTGTTTGAGTAACTGGTCCCCACTGTAAGGTCTGGCACACAGAGAAGAGCAATGACAGGGCTCTTCATGGGAAGCTGGTGCTCCCCTCACAAATCTGTTTCTCAAGGTATTAGTGAAGGGCAAGTCTTCAGGATCTTCCAAATGTGGAGGATTAGTTTTAACATGACAGATCCACTCCAGCATTCCCATTTCCCTAAGCCTCTGAATCCCTTCATCAGTAGTAAAACATGGAATATCAGGCATCTGTAACTCATTCACCGTAGGCCATCTTGAGCCACACTTCTGCCAACCAGCCAAATAAGACTATTAACACCTTTCTTTTTTTTTTTTGGGTGGAACTGGGAATTGAACTCAGGCCCTTGTGATTGCCAGTGAAGTGCTTATTCCACTGAGCCTTTTCCCCAACCCCTTAATACCTTTCTTTATTCCACAAGCCTCAATATTAAATTCAGAATCCCTACTAAATAGGCCCATATCAACAAACTCAGCCTGATCCAGGTGTGTGTTTTTCCACCATTATTCCCACACTTGTAGAATCCACTCCCAAGCTTGCTTATTAGGCTCTTGCTTCTCAAGTTAGAAAACTCAAGAAGGTCTTTGGGAGAATAACAGATATCCTCATGGATCACTTTAGGTGACTTCTGTGATTGAAGCCTGGTTACAGGCCTAGAGGCAAGACTGGGTGGTGAGGGTGGGTCCTAAGGAGTCCCATCAGTATTCTGTTTGTTCTGTGCAGGATTGGTTTCTCCAGATATATTAGGAGACACTAACATGGCAGAGGGTGAAGGCAGTGATTCCTTTGCCACAGTGGGTGGGGAAATCTTTTCCTCAGGTAAAATAATCTCATTGGCATCTAAAAACTCAACATCGTCAGCCTCCTCAGGATCCTCCCACACCTCTATTCCAATTCATGGGATTCTTTTCCAATCAGTGCCCTTACCTTTGCTTCTCAGGGCTGAGCATTTAATTTATGTTGCATTTCAGCCAACCAAATTATTTGGGTCTCTGCAACCTTTTAGCCTTGTGGCTAAAAGAGGAGATTTTCTGTCAGAACATACTTAGAAACTTCTAAGTTTTTATGAGAGTCTGGAGGCAGAAAATTGTATATTCAAGCTTATTATTTTCATTCATTAGTTTGTCCACTGAGGCTAAGACCAACCAACCAGCATCATTATTTTCCCTACTTCGCCAAAGAGATTCAAAATTTTCCTGCACGGAATTGCTAAATTCCTGACATCTCACCAGTGGTGAATTAGGATAATCAAATGGATCTATATGGCATATTAGTTTAAAAACCTCATGCCAAGGAGTGCCAATATGTTCCTTAATACCAGAAGAGACTATGGTGTCTTTAGGTCTCATACCTCAAAGCCTATGAACTCTTAAGGCCATTAAAAAATGCCGTCACTATATTTTGTTTCTCTAGCCCTACTCCTGGTACCATATTCTGTATTAGGGTTTTATTAGAGGAACAGATATAATACAAGGCACAGGCATAACACAAGATGTGCCAGTCACAGAGTCAGATGAGCAAGTGAGCCGAGAGCGTCTGCATGCCACCGACTAGAGGATTCAGTCCCAAGGTTTTATACGTACTGCAGTGTTCCATCTCTGAGAATCTCTAATGGTTGGCCTTTGTGTCTGTGACGGAAAGCTGAAGGATCCAGTCTGGAGGCTGAAGAGTCTGTGCTGGAAGCCAGGAGATAAAGTCCAAGCTGACTGGGAAGACTGAAGTTCCTTGGAGGAAGCAGAATGCTGAATTCTTCCTCAACCCCTTTTTGTGCTAAGTTTTTCTGGGGTAGGGCCTTCCCAGCCCAGAATGTGGAACTATCAGACAGAGATGCAACCAAGTTGACACAATATATCGACCCGCCAGGCAATCTAGTCAAATTGACACAATGTATGGACTAGTACAATGACTATTTTAAAATAAATATTTATTAAAACAGCAAGAAACTCCTAGCAAATTAGTTTTGCCTTAAGTTCAATCTTTTGTAAGCATGTTAAACTTACTTAGGTATTTTTCTTTGAGGGGACTTTAAGAAGGGTCTTGCTGTGTAGTTCAGGCTGGCCTTGAACTCACTATTTGCAGTGACCCTCCTGCCTCAGTGTCCTGAGTGCTGGGATCTAAGTATGTACCACTATACTCAGTGCTGAATGCTCTAAAATGATAAAATGATCAGTCTATTAACAGGTATAATTTACCTTAAACATTTTCAATTATATTTCTAAATTTAATATATTTGATTTTCTTTCTTTAACATTTAAGTTGCAAATGTTAAAACAACTAAGGGCCAGGGTGATGGCTCAGTGGAATAAGTGCTTCTCAGGCAAGCGCAACGTCCTGAGTTCAATCCCTGGTTCTGAAAAACAAAACAAAAAAACACCCAAGAGCAAATGTTAAAACAACTAACAATTTTAATTTGAAACTAATGAAAACTTCCTAAGTACCTAAACTATTTTGGTAATTCTGATAAATAAAAGTTATGGATATAATTAACCTTAAAGCTTTTAAAATATTCTACTACTGTTTGTAAACCTACTAACATATAGTAGTGTCTTTTTTTTTTTTTCTCTTTGAGACAGAGTCTCACTATGTAGTTCAGGCTGGCCTTAAGCTCACTTTGTAGCTCAGGCTGGTCTTGAACTCACAACAATCCTCCTGCCTCAGCCTCCGGAGTGCTGGGATTACAGGCATGCACCACCCTGCTGGGCAATATACTAGTGTCTTTCAGTTAAAAAGTTGAAGGTTCAAAGTGAACTCTTTATTTATTTATTTGGTTTATTATCTTTTTGAGACAAGGTTTCATTATGCAGTTCAAGCTGGCCTTGAATTCACTTTGTAACTCAGGGTGCCCTTTTATTCACAGCAATCCTCTTGCTTCTGCCTCCTAAGTACTGGGATTATAGGTGTGTACTACTATCCCCAGCCTCAACTAGACATTGTACTTTTATGTTTTACAAAAATTAATGAAGTAGGGCTGGAGAGATGGCTCAGTGGAGTAAGCACTTCCCTGGCAAGTGCAAGGGACTGAGTTCAATCCCTGGTTCCAAAAAAAAAAAAAAAAAAAAAAAAAAAAAATTTGCCCATTTGGGCCTGGGAGATGGCTCAGTGGAATAATCGCTTCCCTGGCAAGTGGAATAATCCCCAGTTCAGTGAAGAAAAAAATTAATGAAGTAATTCTTTGGTAACAGGATTGAACTCAGGACCTTGAGTTTGCCAGGCAGGTGCTTAAGCCACTGAGCTATCTTTCTGGCCCCTAGTCTTTTTTTTTTTTTTTTTTTTTTTTTGGCGGAACTGGAGGTTGAACTCAGTCCCTTGCACTTGCCAGGCAAGCACTTATTCTACTGAGCCATCTCCCCAGCCCCGGCCCCTAGATTTTTATTTTATTTTTTATACTTTAGGGAAGGGTCCTTAGGGTGTTCAGGGTCTCACTACTTGAGGGGACTCTGAATCCCCCTGTTTACAGTCTCCCAAGAACTGGGATTACAGGCCTGCACCACCATACCCAGTCTTAATCACCTCTCAGCATGCCCCAGGGGTGGAGCTGGCATGGCAGGCCCAGGCGTTGAACCTCCAGCCCCTGTGCCTGCTTGCAGGCACTTCTCCTGAGCTATTGGGTGGGCCCTAGTTTTTTGTTTTAAAGAAAAAAAATTCAGAACAATAGGAGAGTAACAATGGTTAATATATTGAGCATTGTGATCTTTATATTAGTTTCTCAGAGTCCAGTATGTCAGCATTTAGTTGTCTGAACAATAGTAGCACAGACCTGTTTTTAATAAAGAGAAATTGGAAAAAAAAAAAGAGAAATTAGTAGTATAACTACTATCACTATCTTAACTATATATATATATATTTTTTTCTTTTGTTTCTTTGCTTTTCCCTTATTTTCTCTATTCCCTCATGCCAGTTTGTCTTTCCTTTGAAGTTTCTTCCTATAGTACAATATCTGTTGTATACTTTGGATTTTATTTACTCTTTCAGGTTCTCACACTAGGGAGACAATGCAATGTTTACATCAATTACATTTTAAGTTAGAATCATAAAGCTTATCTGTTTGATACATTTAAAATATAAACTGTTGGGCCGGGGAGATAGCTTAGTAGAATAAACGCTTGCCTGCCAAGCACACGGGCCTGAGTTCAATTCCTGGTTCCGCAAAAAAAAAAAAAAAAAAAAAAATATATATATATATATATATATATATACACACACACACATATATATACTGTCTAAAATATCAGTTCTCAGCTGGGCGTGGTGGTGCATGCCTGTAATCCCAGCACTCAGGAGGCTGAGGCAGGAGGATTGTTGTGAGTTCGAGACCAGCCTGAGCTACAAAGTGAGCTTAAGGCCAGCCTGAACTGCACAGTGAGACCCTGTCTCAAAAAGACAAAAAAAAAAAAAAAAAAAAAAATCTCAGTTCTCTTTCAAAATAAAGTTGCTTTTTTTAAAATTTGTCTTTTGAGAAAGGGTCTTACTATGCAGATCAGGCTGACCTTGAGCTTACTTTGTAGTTCAGGCTGGTCTTGAATTCCCAATAATCCTCCTGCCTCAGCCTCCCAACTGCTGGGATTGCAGGTGTAAACTCTTTTACAATTAAAAAATACAAATACTGGGCCAGGGAGATAGCTCAGTAGAATAAACGCTTTCATGGCAAGCTCAAGGGCCTGAGTTCGGTCCCTAGTTCTGCAAAACAAAACAAAACAAAAACAACCAACCAACCAAACAAGAAAACAAATATCAAGTATCAGATTAGAAAACCTAATATCGGGGCCGGGGAGATGGCTCAGTGGTATAAGCACTTCCCTGGCAAACACAAGGCCCTGAGTTCAATCCCCGGTCCTGCCAAAAAGAAAAAAAAAATCTAAAAAGAAAACCTAATATCAGATTGCCTAATTATAAAACTATATAGTAAGTTCTTTTTCTTTTGTAATACCAGGGATCGAACTTAGGACCTTGTGCTTGTCAGGCAGGCACTTATGCTACTAAACTATATCCCTAGCAAAACTGGCTTATGATTCTAACTCAAAAGTATTGATATTTTTGGTTTAAATTACTTGATTTTGGCCATATCCAGTTCCATATGTCCCACAAGTTTAAAAGTACTTTCCTTTTGGAGTGAAGGAAGTGTTATCATGCTGGGTAAATTGGAACTATCACATCAGTTAACCTTGAGGCTCTTAACATTTTGGGCTGGACCTGTGGATACCTCAGCTGCAGATAATCAAGGTGGCCCTAGCAGCCATCCTCAAGGAATGCACTGAGCCTCCTTCATGTACAGCTACAGCCGGGTCTCCATGTCTGTTGCTCTGAGGGAGGAGGGCCTCAGAGTCCATTGTCTCAATGTCCAAGACAGCTCAATGGGTGTGGTGGCACACCTGACAGTCTGCGGAGAGTCTGAGGCCAGTTGGGGTCTAGTGCATTCATACCCAGCCTGGACTACATAGTGAGACCTGTCTCAAAACAAACAAACAAGCAAAACCAGCATGTCATTGTTTTTCTCTTTAAACAGGTATCTAGATGAGCATCTAGTCCTGTGCATATTTCTGTTTTTAAAATAATGTTCGAAATTAAAGTCTTCATTTCGAATTAAAAAAATCTTTATTTAATTGGTACAGACTCACATTATGCAACTTGGACTTGTAGTGATCTTTCTGTCTCAGCCTCCTCAGTGCTGGGATTGTAGGTGTGCACCACTATGCTGGGTTTCAATGGCCAGCATGGTGTTCCTGGTGTTCTGGGACATGTGCAGCATGATGTACTGGGGATCAAACCTGGGTCCTTGAGCTTGCCAGTCAGATGCTTAGACTGCTGAGCTATTTCCCCAGCCCAATTAATCAGTTATTCTAATTATTCATTGTCTGATTATTAGTATTACAGATGCTATTCATTTATTTAAAAAAATTTTTTTTAATATATTTGGAACGGGATTTCACTAGGCAGCTCAGACTTGCAGTGATCCTCCTATTAGCCTCCCCAGCATGGGGGTTACAGGAATGCCACCACTGTGGCCAGCTCAGCAAACCTGGGGGCAGTGCGATGCTGGGAATCAAAACCCAGTCCTTACACTTGCCTAAGCAGGTGCTCAGTCTGCTGAACTAGCTCACTGGCCCTGATGCTATTCATTTAATTAATTTTTTAATTTATATTTTTCCTATCTGTTTATTTATTTATTTTTTGTCTTTTTGAGACAGGGTCTCACTATGCAGTTCAGGCTGGCCTTAAGCTTACTTTGCAGGTCAGGCTGGTCTCAAACTCACAACAACCCTCCTGCCTCAGCCTCCGGAGTGCTGGGATTACAGGCATGCGCCACCATGCCCGGCCATATTTTTTTCCTGTTTAGAGACAAAGCTTTCACAATCTGAGTGATATTTAAAAGACATCCAATTGGGGGCCTGGCGAGATAGCTCAGAGGCATAATAAGCACCTATCTGGCAAGCAACAGGACCCCAGTTCAGTCCCTGACCCCACATGCCATGTGTTCTCGATCCCAGATCGTTGGGCATGTTGTCTTGAACACATATCTAGGCACACCACTTTGGCCCAGGATTCGAGCACCGACCATGCAGCCCTGGGCGTGGTGGCACATGCTTGTAATCCCAGTGCTGGGGAGGCTGAAAACAGGAGGATCACTGAGTCTGAACTGCGTAGCGAGACCCTGTAACAACCAGATGCATTTTTAAAAAAGTTTTATGTAATCCAGAAAAGTTTACTTCTTACTGTACCCTAAAAAACACTGATTCCTGCATCCAAGGTATTGCTACCACAATTTCCTTGATGGTAGTGTCTTTTCTACTTGTCTAAATTCTGTCAGTAATTTGAGTTTCATTAATCAACAAGACAAATGTTACTGTAGACAATGGAAAAAAATCTTAAGGCCCCAGTTCCACCAAAACAAAAACAAAAACAAAACAAAAAGAAGACCCATGGAAGAGTGGCTGAGTGGTCAATGCCAAGTGTCCAGTAGGCCTTAGTGTCCACTCTGGCCCCTTACTTAGCTCATTCTCTCCAGTGAGATCTCAGCCTCTTGATGGCAGGGCTGGCAGATGCGGCAGGGCTAGATCAGACAAACCATGGACTTTCTGGACATAGCACAGAAGAAAGGCGAGTGGATGATATGAATGGCTCCCAGGTGCCACTGTGTGGGCCAGGCTGAAAGCAGGGGTACTTACATCTGCTGTATGGACTCTTCTGTCATTCTTAGGAGCCATGGGGTGGTTGGAGTAATGGGAACTGAAGCATCATAGGATCTAATTTGTATGGGTGACATTGCTGAATGAGGGAATAGAGAGAACAGGAAGAAGAGAGAACAGGACAGAGCCATGAGAAATACCAATTTAGAAACCATTTTAAATTGGTTTGGAGAGATAGCTCGGCAAGTGCAAGGACCCAGGTTCGGTCCCCGGAACTGAAAGCTGTGTAGGTCCCAGAACCCTGGGTGTGCTGCAGGCCTCCAAAACCATGTGTGGTGTTGAAATCCTGTAATCCCAGCACTGGGGAGGCTGAGACAGGAGGATGACTACAAGTCTGAGCAGTGTAGCAAGATCCTATCCCAAGTAAATAAAAATATTTAAAAACCATTTTATTAGGGGCTGGGGAGACAGCTCAGTGGAATAAGTGCTTTCCTGGCAAGCTCAAGGGCCTGAGTTCAATCCCTGGTTCCAATAAATAAATAAATAAATAAATACATACATACATACATACATACATACATGCCATTTTATTGAGATGCAGTCCACTGCTTTTTAGTTCATTCATTCAGTGATTTTAGTATATCCTCAGTTTTGCACACATCAATGCAACCTAAATTCAATATCCTTTTGTCACTTCCAAAAAAAATCCCATAGCCATTAGCAGGTGCCATGTAGTATCTAATTCTTAGTCACTACCCCTGAGCAAGCATGAATCTACTAAAGGTGTCTATGGATATACCTGTTCTGTACATTTCATATTAATTATATGATATATAGCCTCTTGTGAGGGGTGGTTTTAGTTAACGTGTTTTTAATGGCTTATGTTAAAGCACATATTGATACTTTATTCTTTTTCATTGCTGAATAATATTCCTTTGTGTAGATTTACTGTATCTTGTTTTATTTAGTCATTAGTTGACATTTATTTATTTTATTAATTTTTTATGTATTTTGTGCAGGGTCTCAACTATATAGCTCGTAGTGATCTTGGACTTGTAGTGATCTTTCTGTTTTCAGGCTCCCTAGCACTGCAAATACAGGCATGAGCCACCATGCTCAGGGGCGGGGCTGGCTGGGCATGTGGTGCCCGGGATCAAATACTGGTTTCTGTGCTTTCCAAGCAGGTGCTTAGACCACTGAGCTATCTTACCACCCCTTGTGGTAACATACATTTAGGTTATACCCATTTTTGATGACTTCAATAATGCTTCTATGACCATTTTCATGCAAGTCTTTGTGTATGTTTTTTTTTTTTTTCTTTTGTGTCTATACCTGAGAATGAAGTTACTGGATCAGGTGGAAACTGTGTACTTGATCTTGTCAAGAACTGTGAGACTATTTTCTGAAGAGAAGGCAACACCCATAATAAAAGGTTTATAGAGTAACTACTGTGAGAAGTGGTTTTTGCATCCTGGAGCCCTCACATTTGACACGAGTTACTCATTATACCTCATCAACAATTAAAAAATTTTTCAGTGATAGGAATTCAGCCCAGGGCCTTTGCGCTAAGCTATGTCTCTGGACTCCTTTTTAATTTGTGAACACGTTCTCCCTGGACTTAACTTTCATTCCTTTCTGTCTTCCTGCTGCAGCCTCCCAGGCTATGCTGGGATTATAGGCGTGCACCCCTACACTTGCTTAAATACTGCATAGTTCTTGGTGAGCCCATAGCCCTGTGCCTGCTGGACCACAGCCCCTGCCCTTATGCCCATACCTGGTTTCTTTTTTTTTTTTTTGTCTTTTTGAGACAGGGTCTCGCTATGCAGTTCAGGCTGGGCTTCAGCTCACTTTGTAGCTCAGGCTGGTCTCTAACTCACAACAATCCTCCTGCCTCAGCCTCCCGAGGGAGGGCTGGGATTATGGGCCTGTGCCACCACGCCGGCTGCCCACCTGGTTTCAAGCACGAAGCTCCAGTATCAGCTCAGTAAACCTGAACAACTCCTGCCTTCTTTTTGTTCCCTCTAATGAACAGCAGGTTTGATGTTTTTTCTTGTGTTGGTGGCCCTGGGGATTGAAGTCAGGGCTGTGTGTGAGCTAGAAACTGTCCTGTCCCCAAGCTGGACTCCAGCCCAGGCTGTTTTCCAACTCTTGGTGCCTCGCTCTCACTTAAGAGTAGGCAGAGAGAGGCATGATCAGCATTTTATGTAGGTGCTTTCAAATCCAACTTAAGCAAAGTGCTCTTTTATTATGTAATTTATTTGTTTATTGTTGCTATTGAAGATGTTTAAGAAAAGGAAAATTGGCCCCTGGGTGTCTGTAATATACTCTCCCCCCCTCAGCACTTGGGAGGTTGAGGCAGCAGGATCACTGTGAGGTTGAGGCCTGCCTGAGCCACAAAGTGAGTTCAAAGCCAGCCTGCACTGCATAGTGAAACCCTGCCTCAAAGTCAGAAAACAAAAACCAACCAAAAAACAAAAAAGGAAAAGGAAAATTATATTTTATTCATTAAAATTTTTTTTTTGAGAATTCTATTTTCATAAAACATTTTTTCTGTTTTAACACAGGCATTTTTATATGATGACAAAGGAGCTTGCTTGGAAGGTCTGTTTCTGAAGAGCCTTGAGGTATGTGTTCATCTTGTTTTTACATTATTATTTAGAAGTCTCTAAGTATTTCATTATTAAGGCTGTTAATAGTATTGTCATGGTACTGGTACTAATAATTACAACTTTTTTTTGGAGGTACTAGCGATTAAAACTGAACACAGGGCTTCTACACTGAGTTATATCCCCAGACCCTTTTTATTTTTTTGTATTTGAGACAGGGTCTTGCTGTGCAGCTCAGGCTGGCTTTGAACTCATACTGATTCTCCTGCTTCAGCCTCCTGGATGCTGGGATCACAGGCATGTGCCACCATGGCCAGCTGCAGGGTCTTGCTGAGTCACTTAGTTGCCCAGGCTGGGCTTGAACTTTCAGTCTGCTTGTATCAGACTCCCAGAGTTCTGGGATCGTTAATGTGCCCAGCATAACTGGTATTTGTTGGACATTTATTCTAATAGTTTTATAGTCCACAAAGCTTTGATAAATTGCCTCCATTCATTTGGCTGTGTTAGTAGTGCTGGAATTCAAACCCAAGAAGTGACTCTTATTTGCAGTTTTGGGAATTAAACCTAGAGTCTTTGCACTTAGGTGTTCCCTTAGCCCTTTTTTTTGTTTTATTTTGAGACAAGGTCTCACTAAGTTTGAAGTTGCTCAGGCTAGTTCCAATTTGCCTCCCTTCTACCTCAGCTTCCCAGAACCTTGATTCTATGGCATGAGGTATTTTTGTTGTTGTTATCCCCTTTTTAATTTATTTTTTATTTTTATTTATTTTTTTGTCCCCTTTTTTATTTTTATTTTTCGCAGAACGGGGGCTTAAACTCAGACCCTTGCACTTGCCAGGGAAGCACTTATTCTACTGAGCCATCTCTCCAGCCCTGGCCCCTTTTTTAAAAGAGAGAGAGTTCTACTCTGTTGGTGCACACTGCCCCGAACTCCAGGCCTCAGGGATTCTCCTGTCCCAGCCTCCTAAGCAGCTTTGAGAGTCCAGTGCAGACCAGTGTGCAGAAAGCAAAGGGGAGGAGAGAAGTAGGGCTGTAAGCAGTGTAATGAATGAAGATGTTAGTTGGTTGTTCTGGGTCATTCCCAAACACCTCCTAGCTAACTGATCTCTTCTCCATGGCTAACTTCTAAACTGGAAAATATAGATGTAGACAGACTTTATGGGGTTGGTCTCAAGATTACAAATAACAGGGTGGGCCAGATAGCTCAGCGGATTAGGCATGTGCCCTACCATGCTTTGTGGTCCGGTCCAGCCCCCAAGGTACACTGAGAAGGGGACTGAGACTGGGTGTAGTGGTGCGTGCCTGTAATCCCAGCACTTGGGAGGCTGAAAACAGGAGGGTCAGTATGAGTCCAATCTGTGTAGTGAGACCCTGTACTAAATACATAAAAAAGTTTAGAAAAAGATTATAAATAACTTAATATAAAGTCCTTGGTGGGTTAGTACACTGATTATAAATACATCAAAGTACACGTTCTTGGCTTAAAGTATACACTATGTTGTATTTGGCCATGGTATTTGGTTTCATATGGCAGGGATATTGGTTATACTTTTATGTTTATGTAGAAGGTCTAAGTCACTCTATAGTCTAGTAGATGCTTAATTGGTATTTTTACTTTAAATCCTTTCATTAGTAAAGGATTAAACTTGTAGAGATTTTGTATATTTCCAAACTAGGTTGACAATCTTATTTTTATGGCTCAATCAGTAGTAGTTGTGTTGAGTGCTGTACTTGTTCACTGAAATGATTTAAAAAATGCTTTATTTAGGGCCAGTGACATAGCTCAGTGGTCTAAAGTGCTGGCTGAAGCAAGCTTAGGCAAGTGCAGGGACCGTGGTTCAATCCCTGGTACCACATGCTGCACTAATCTCGCTTCCAGGGCAGGCTGAGCCAGCAACACACAAAAAAAACTTCCTTTAAATGTGATTATTGAGGGACTGGGGAGATGGCTCAGTAGAATAAGCGCTTCCCTTGCAAGTGTAAGGGCCTGAGTCCAAAAAAAAAAAAAAAAAAAAAAAAAAAAAAAAAAAAAAAAAAAAAAAAAAAAAAAAAAAAAATTAAATGTGATTACTGGGCTGGGAAAATAGCTTGGTGGAATGAGAGCTTGCCTGGCAAGTGCAAGGTCCTTAGTTCAATCCCTGGTGTCACAAAAAAAAAAAAGAAAAAGAAAAAAGTGATTTTTTAACCTGCTATGGTTTCTAATGCCTTAAATGTATGATGATTGTGGATATCCAATTCATATTCATTTAGAATGATATAATTGAGACTGGGTATGTTGGTACATACCTGAAATCCCAGCTCTTGGGAGGCTGTAAACAGGTGGATCACTACAAGTCTGATCTAGTAGTGAGATCCTGAACACCCTGTAGACCCTTTCCTTTAAAAAAAAAAAAATAGAATGATGTAATTGATAATTAATATCCCTTACTTGAAAAATGACATATCTTACCCTGTAACTTCTAAGTGAATTACCTGAGGGAGGTGTGATTTGCGGCCTGTACTGTGCCCTTTGTATGTAGTAAGGGTCCTCCTGTGGGCTCCACTTGTGTGGGCAAGTGAGGCAGCTTTTAAAATTCTATGATCCTTCTCTGTGTTTGTTGATAGTTAATTAGTGCAGCCTAATAAATTACTGAAGAATTTAGTTGCTAATTCATTCAACAATTATATATTAACATCTGCTGTGTCTTGCTCAGTATTAGTGGACTTAATGGGCATACAGAGAATGAAGAAGTTCAATGCATATGTTAGTGTGTTTGTATGTATATATGTATTTTGCCATGCTGGGGATCAAACCCAGAGTATTGCATGTAGAGTTATTTGACTGCTGAACTGTACCCATTAACATTTATTTTTAAAATCTAGGTGAAACCTGGAGATGATTTAGAAAGTGATCACTACTTAATCACTGTTGAGGAGGTGAAGGTTGCTGGAAGCCTAGCTGCTAAACAGGAAGTCATTAGAGAAACACAAGGATGGAGTTCCAGGAGCTTTCCTGGGCGGTCCAGGGGGTGTCAGCCCCCAGGCCTAAAACGGAAATTTACTGTAAGTTTCTCTCTGGACAGTACTACGTCAATATATGTTCATAAAAGTGTTTCAAAAGTAATGAAGTTTGCAGTATCTGTATCCTGCCATTTAAATGGTTCTTCATTTACAAAGAAAGGAAATAAGTCCCAGCTAGTAAAATCTTACCAACAAATGAACGTAGCTTTTTTTTTGAAACAGGGTCTTGCTGTGTAGTTCAGGCTGTCCCTGAACTCACTATGTAACCCAGGCTGGCCTTGAACTTGCAGCCATCCTCCCTCAGCCTCCTGAGTGCTGGAATTATAGGCGTGTGCCACCACATCCAATAAATGTTTGCAATTTAACTTTGTAAATATATTATGACTAAGGCAAAGTTCATGTTATTCCCCCGTTTCTTTATAGATTTCAGTATAGCTAATAATTGTTTTAATATTTTTAGGGTTTTCAAGGACCACGTCAAGTTCCAAAGAAAATGGTTATTATGGAAAATGGAGATTCATCTGAATTCTTTGAGTCTGGCACTTTTTCCTCCCCGTCCTGCAGTGCAGCATCTTTGTTTCCTACTGTGGGGAAGAAGGAGATAAATAACACACAGACAGCCACCGATAGCACTGTTGCTACCCAGACTGGAGCAAGCCAAGGCCTGTGTTCTACTCCCTCTGATGTGAGCCCTGGAGTGCTGGGGGAAAAGGATGCTTCCTGTGTTCCTCTGGGCCCTGGACACTGGCATGTAGTCTCTCACTGCCTAAGAGCCTCGAAGCAGCATATCAGAAGCCAGGAGCAGATCTTAGCTCTTCTTAAGTCCACACCATTGACCACATGTGAGCATCAGGATTCTGAGCGAGCAGAATGCTTTGGGCAGCTGCAGACCCCAGCTGTGCATAGAGCTGGCTTGGAAGGTCACGCTGAGGTAACAAACACAGAGTGGCCCTACTGCCTGAGCCATTCAGAAAACACTGCAGGACACAAAAGCCGCTGGGCCATGTATTTATCCCCACAGGACTTTGTGGTAGCTTCTGCCAAGGGTGCAGAGGATGTGGTAAAACAAACAGCAGTGCAGGAAAATGACATACATTTGAATCTGGAAGACCTTTGGGAACAAAAAAGAGTGCAGGCCTTTGGAACATGTGCTAAAAAGGGCAAAGAGCATTATGAAGATAAGCCAGGGGATAGTAATGGATGTTGGCATCAGGAAGAAAAACTGGAAATAACTTCATTTTGTGGAAGCAGCAGCTTGCTGGTGAATAGTGCAGGACAGGGTGGGCTGCTCTCAGAAGCTTCTACTGGTGGAAATAACAAAGTACTCTGTAGTGGGCAGGACCAGGGGTGCAGAGGAGAAGCTGCGTGGGCTGTTAGTGCACGTGGACCCCCAGGACAGGAGTGTCCACGCACAGTGCAGTTTCCACCAGCTGTGGAGCAGTGGTGGTCCAAGTCTTCTCTGAGTCAGGATTCTAGGACCCCTGATGACATCGAGGACACAGTTTCTGAAAGTGATGTTGCCAATAAGAGGCCAGAGAATGTTCCGCAATCTGGAGGGAATGAGACACAGCCATACTTGGAGGTGACGTTTAACCTGAACAATTTTGAGACCAGTGATGTGGAGGAGGAATCACAGGAAGGCGGCAGCCTCTCCCAGAATGTAGGGAGCTTGGAAAGGGAGATTTCAGATAATTGCAGTTTCTGTGTTCAGAAGCCACATGAGGGCTTAAGCTGTCAAGAAATTAGCAGTGAGCATTTTCCATGCTTAACGTCTCTTGGTGACAAGTGGACAGAAAATCATCCTGTTAAGGAATCACTGTCACAGTTTTGTGATAAAACTTGTGTGGGTATTGACCCAGGACCTTGTGAAGATGGAGAAGAGGAAGATAGTGACAGTGTCAGCATTTCTGACCCATCTGCAGCAGAGAGCACTGACAAATGTGTAGAGAGCTCAGAAGATGCTAAGAGGTCTCTCCAGAGTGTCACAAGTCACTCAGATTTTGCCTCACTCTCAAATAAATCTGAAGGAACAGTTGCAGATTTATATATTCCTGACTTTTTAAATGTAGTCAGTAGTCAGACTCCTAAAAACAATGATTTATTTTCCCATACACAACCTAGGCCTTTTATTTTAGGAAGTGACTTAAATAAAGATACTAAGCAGGTTTCCCCACCAGCCTCTGACAGTGACAACAGTACCCAACTACTGGAAAGCTTTCGGGATCACTCAGAATGTACTGCACTTGGTAAGTCCAGTTCCCAAGCTTGCAACTCTTTGCTTAACCTTCAGGAAACAAAGCAACCTCTTTACAGAGATACTGAAGTGAATGTTCCTGAACGTGATGATTTAGAGAGAGGTCGAAGTTTATATCATAACTATATTGAAATAGAAGCTGCCAGAAACAGCACCCAGTCCTGGTGTAATCCTGGCAATTCTTCAGAACTCTCTGGAGTGGTCAATGACATTTCCCTTTTGAAGTCACTGTCTGAACACAGTACTGCTTTAGAAAGTGTGGACATGCTGAGATGGCAGAATATAGCCTTTTTACATCGAGGAGCTCCACAGGTGGAAGAGCCAGAGGACAGGACTGAAGGTCAGAATAATGTGGCTTCTGGATTTTCTCTTTGAAGCTCAAGGCTAAGAAGAGAATTACATGGTAGCCAGTTTATAAAATTTCAGTGTTTGGTAGCAAGGTGTGGTGGTACATGCATGGAATCCCAGCACTCGGGAGGTTGAGGCAAAAATCGTGTTTCCTGACTCCACAAAGGGGTTATATTGAAAAGGGTTAGTTGTTTCTACCTAGCAGGATATTTTCTTTTCAGCTCTGTTGTATCCACCAGATACATTTTAAGTTGTCACACTGACATCTCTGCTAGGGAGACCTTTACAGATTTGTAAGTTCACATATCTCTTTCAGATTGCTGGTCAATGGGTGACACTGAGTATCTTCACAAAGTTAAGTATCAGTTTGTCCTTTTCCTGAATGTCTGTTCTACTCCTTGGTCCAGGTTTTTTTGTTTTGTTTTTAAATATAGATCATTAATCCCTGGGCCTTTACACTGAGTTGCACTTCCAACTTTTTGTTGTTGTTGTCGTTTTTTATTTAGAGACGGAGCTTTGTTAAATTGCTAACATGCTCAGGCCAAGTTGCTCAGGTAGACTCAAACTTGTGAACTTCCAGCCTCTGCCTCCCAGAGTGCTGGGATTATGGACATGTGCTATGGGCATATCTGACCCTGTCAGGCTTTTTCATGGGTATTAGTCTTCTTGATTTATTAGAGTTCTTTATATATCAGAGGTATGAAGCCCTATATTTTTTGCAAATACTTTCAGTATGTCATTGGTCTTGATTTTGCTTATGAAATGTTGCCAACAGTGTTCTTCTTTTAAAGAATGCAATAGTACAACTTGTACATGTGAATATTGTATTTTATGGTGATCTCAAAGAAAAGGTAAAAGCCCTCTTTGAATATCTCAAATGATTCCTTAGTATAAATAAATCATTGTACTAAAATATTCTTTGAAATGTAGTTAAGTTTGATGATTGTTAATAGTTTAATTTTGTCTGGGAGATAGCTCAGTAGAATAAGCACTTGCCTGACAAGCACAAGGGCCTCAGTTCAATCCCCGGTTCCACCAAAAACAAAACAAAACAAAACAAAGCAAAACAGAGAGGAGCTCAATAGTTTAGTTTCTAGTATCTAGCTCAGAGGCATAAGTACCTAACTGGCAAGCAAAACATCCCAAATTCGATCCCCAACCCCACATGCCTTGCTGGTCAAGATTCGTGGGTGTGTCCTGTGAGTTCCATACCAGCCTGGGAGCTACAAAAGTGAGTGTAAGAGTATCCCTAACTGCATAGCAATACTCTGTCTAAAAAGAAAAAAAGTTTAGTTTCTAAAAGAATTAAAAATAAGTGGAAATCTTTCATGAAAAATAAATCTGGGTAGATCTATAATACCATGTAAGATTCTAAAATTTTATTTCTTTTTCTTTTTGAGACAGCGTCTCATGATACAGATCAAGCTGGCCTTGAACTTACTTTGTAGCCCATTCTGGTCTCAAATTCATAGTGATCCTTTTGCCTCAGCTTCCTGAGTACTGGGATTGTAGACATGTGCCACCATGCCTAGCTAAGATTGTAAAATTTAAATGTGAAGATTTAGAAATTATAGAATTTAGTTTTTTTTTTTTTTTCAGAACTGGGGATTGAACTCAGGCCCTAGTGCTTGCCAGGGAGGTGCTTATTCTACTGAGACATCTCCCCAGCCCCATAGAATTTAGTTTTGGGGAAACTATTCTATCATCAGATTGGAAGGGTGAATGTGGTTGATACTTATCTTTTGCTCTCAATATGTGAAGTCACAACAAACTCACTGATCATGAACTATTTCTCCCATGGAAGTACAGGGTTAAGTTCCTGAAAGCAGGCCAGGGAGATGGCTCAGTAGAATAAGTGCTTGCTTGGCAAGCACAAGGTCCTGAGTTCAATTCCTGGTACTGCAAAAAAAAAAAAAAAAAGTTCCTGAAAGCCTTTGCTCAGAACATTGTCTCACCTCATCGATACATTCCTGTATTTTATTTATTTATTTATCTATTTATTTATTTATTTATTCATTGGCAGAACTGGGAATTGAACTCGGGCCCTTGTGCTTGCCAGGGAAGCACTTATTCCACTGAGCCATCTCCTCGGCCCACACTCCCATATTTTAATGTGTGTTTCTGTTTGAAGATACCTTCCTTAAACAGGGCGTAGTGGCCCACATTCATAATCCCAGTGCTTGGGGGACTGAGGCAAGAGGATCACTGAAACTTTGAGGCTCTCCTGGGCTAAATAGGGAGACCTTGTCTCAAAAAGCAAAATATAAAAACATAAACCACTTTCTTTGATAGTTGATTTACTCATTAGCATTGAACTAATGGTCCACTGCATTTTAACACAAAAACTTGACTGAACAAAACTTCAACCTATGGTGAATACTTACCCCTGAGAGACATCAGCCTTCTTGCACTTACAAACTGGATAGCACGATTTTATTTTTATTTTTATTTATTTATTTATTTATTTATTTTGAGACAGGGTCTTGCTGTGCAGTCAGGCTGGCCTTGAACTCATTATGTAGCCCACACTGGCCTTGAGCTTGTAGTAATCCTCCTGCCTCATCTTCCTGGGTGCTAGAATAGCAGTTATGCAACCATGCCTGGCTACATGGCACTAATCGTGGAGAACATTTTAAGTAGCATGATTAGCTTGCAGTACTTATAATAGCAAAATCTCAACAAAAAGCACAATGACGTGAAAAACGTAGCACTAAGTTAGGCCACAAAAGGACATTGGTTTATAGCAGAAGCTAAAACAAGTGGAGTGTTACTTTGCTGGGATTGTGCCCTGTGGGTAGCTCAGTTTTCACAAATACTAACATCAGCTACTGTAGTAGTGCATGGTGTGATATAGGTGGTGCTAGAGAATGGCAAGGTCAGGCCCAGCCTGGGCAATTTATCAAGACCCTGCCTTGAAACAAAAGATAAAATTGGGCTGAGAAATACCTCAGTGTGAAGGCTTTGGGTTCAGCTGCAGTACCACACCACACCACATATACCTGCACTCCCCCAGTATTGACTTTAGGCTCACAAGTGAACTCCAGGGAGCAAAGAGAACCCCCAAGTAATGAAGATTGACTTTCCTGATATATACAAAGAATTAAGTTGCTTTTCTTGAGATAACTTGAGAAAGTTGAATCTGTTGGAATACAGTAAGTTCATAGAATTTACTACAATAAATCAGTCACTTTAGAATGTAGCAAGATGTTTTAAAAACTTCAGTTTTTATTTTTATTTATTTATTATTTTTGCATATTTTAGGGAAAGGTCTGTAGGGTATTCAGGGTCTCACTAGTAGATCAGACTCATAGTGATTCTCCTGTTTACAGCCTCCCAAGTGCTGGGATTATCATAAGTGCATGCTACCACACCCTGCCTTTTTTTTTTTTTTAATTAATTTTATTGAGAAAGAATAGCAATGAGACAGTTTCAAAACAGGTTAGTAGGACAGTTACAATAGTTAATATAAGCTGGGCATGGTAGTGCAGGCCTGTAATCCCAGCACTCGGGAGGCTGAGGCAGGAGGGTTGTTGTGAGTTCGAGACCAGCCTGAGCTACAAAGTGAGCTTACGGCCAGCTTGAACTGCATAGTGAGGCCCTGTCTCAAAAAGACAAAGAAAAAAAAAAATAGTTAATACATTGCATATTGCTGTCTTTGTAGTAGTTATTCATAGTACAAGATGCAGACATGATATCTTGTCTAAACACTTTATTAGTTCAAAACTTCTCATTGACCTAACAGAAAGTAGCTGTATATCTATGCTATTTATATATATTTTTTATTTACTACAAAATGGTCCTTCATTAATATCCCCCTTTTTGTTTACTTTATCAGAGATGGGTATTCTGTTGCCATTCATATATTATAGGCGCATGAATTCAGCTAAGTTATTTAATATAGTCTAGTAGTCTATAATGGTAGTGGGTTATCCACAGGACTGGTAATGTCAGAAGTTGTTGACTTGAGCTTTTTATAGCTCAGCATATTAATATGGCTTTACACTTTTGTGTGTGTGTGTGTGTGGCAGAACCAGGGATTGAACTCAGGCCCTTGTACTTGCCAGGGAAGCACTTATTCCACTGAGCTATCTCCCTGGCCCTGGCTTTACTTTTTTTGTTTATTTGTTTGTTTTTTTGAGACAGGGTCTCACTATGCAGTTCAGGCTGGCCTTAAGCTCACTTTGTAGCTCAGGCTGTTCTTGAACTCACAACAATCCTCCTGCCTCAGCCTCCCGAGTGCTGGGATTACAGGCCTGCACCACCACGCCTGGCCCTGGCTTTCCTTTTTATACCCTGTTTTTATACTTTTCTGCTGGATGGTCAAGACCAAGATAAAGCAAGACCTATATAACAAGAAATGTAACTTTTGTATCTGACAAGGTCAGTCAAATGCCCTCAGGATTTACCCTCAAACTGTGTACAGCAACTGTTCTGAAAATAGTAATGTGCAATACTAGGGCCAATGACTAGGCCAAAATCCCTGTCATTCTGGTCCTCTAAAAGCATACTGCTTCTAATGTCATATGAATTGCTGCTGTACTCTCTTTCATGCAAATGTTTGTTTAAAAAAAAAGGTAATAAATGAAAACAAGAAACAAAAAAGTCATAGGACTGTCCTGTTACAATGCTGCACATGGCTAGATTTCCAAAGTTCTGTGCAAAAATTTACAATTGTTTATTTCTATTGTTTTTACTATTTTTTAATTTTTTTTTCACATTCTGTATGGATTTAAAGCATATCAACCATTGATGAAAGATACCTGTTCCATGTCATGTCCAAGGCATTTGATATTTAGACAGATACTGATGCCAAGCTCAATACCCTGTTTTAGGGTAATAATATCACTAAGCTTCTCTTCTAGAGGGCTAACAACTCAAGTCTGCAGACCAAAAAATTAGAGAAAAAGAAGGGCTACAATTATGGACAGCCAACCTTTTTGCCCCAGCCCATCAAGGTTAGTGAGGACTCAGGACATAAGAGAACCTGCACTGTAACATCCTGTAACTCAGTGATGTCCCATATTCTCTGATCAAGGAGACCATGGGACCACAGAGGAGAGTGATTGATGATGTAGAGTGTGCCTAAGGAGAGTCACCTGTAGAGAAAACATTCTCTCAGACTTTTACAGAGAGCAAACTGGTCAAGTAATGGCCGTGACTCATCCACGTGGCTGACACTGACAAAAGATCTACAGGCAGCTACACATTTCAAAGCTTTTCTGTGAGCAAAAGCTCAAAGAGCTCAAGTGGGAGGAAGACACCTGAATTTATCTCCACAGAGGCTCAGAGGAGGCCTGGCCATGACTATGGGGTACAGGGGCACTGTGCTGCTGCTGTGGAGGAAGGCAGCACAGTACAAACAGCTGCTGAGAGGCAGGAGCCCTTGAATGCACAAATACAGCTTTAAGTAACTTGGGAGTGTGCAGGCTGTATGGATGTGCAAACAATGGAAGACAGGGCAGCAGAGCCAGCTCCTCCTCACATGATGGGAGCCCCGCCCCGCAAGGACCCTTGCTGGAAGAGGTCTGAGCCCACTGGCCAAAGGATGCAGGGGCCTTGAGGTGCTCCTGTCCCCGCCTCACTGTGGCCCATGTGCAGATCCAAGGTCTGCACCAGGAGGCCCAGGCTGACAGAGCCCTGTCAGGCACAAGGAGCTCAGCAAAGCCACAGGGCCCTGGACCTCTGCCCCTCTGCACCAAACAGGGCTCCTGGTTGGCCTACAGACACCTTGCTCAGCTGAGGCCACAGAGAATCCAAGACCCTGGATACTCGAGCTGCAGCCCTAGCATGATGACAGGGACTCACTGGTTCCACCAGAGACAGGGCTTCCTTCAGGCTCCTCTGCAGGGTTGACTGCTGACAAGATGGTTCTGTGGGTAGGGAATGTCAGGATGCCCAGAAATGAGGAAGGACAGCTCCCTGCAGGCAGCTCAACCACAAGATGAATACAAACCCAGATTTCCCAGGGGGCATTAGGCAAAGCTGCTGAAGACCATGTTTCTCCACAGCAAATTCCTTTTCCACCACCACAGTGGGGTTTTCTGTTTCTATATTGTGTGAGGAAACCTCACAGTTTTGGACATGGCTGCCATGCAAGGCCATTGGAGTTGAAGAAAAGAAATTCCAGCAGGATCCACCAGGTGCTCCCCAGAAGGAGCTGAGCTGCCACCAAGGACAGCTCCATAAACTTGTCCAGCCCTGCCCAGAGAGAGCTCTCTTCATGCCAGCAAGCAAGCAGCCAGCCCTTTAGCAGAGGAACCACCTTGAGTGTCACCCACCTCCTGCCCAACAGTCCTCACCTTGTCTTGGCTCAGATGTGATGGGAAAGGCAAAAGCTGGGCATGGAGGTCGTGGTGGAGTGTGGAGCAGCCTGAGAGTGGGCAGCTGGACTGTGGATGTCCTCAAGCCCCAGGCCCTTTCACTTGAGTGAAGTTCAGTACAAGGTGTTTGGCCAGCTTGCAGGCCTCCCCCTGGTGCTCTCTGTGTCCCTGGCCCTGGGAGCCATTGTAGCCAGTTTTGTGCTGTATGAGGTGGTCTTTGGAGACTCTGCCTCAGGCAGCAAGTGAGATCTCTCCCTTTTGGCAGCTGCTGTGGGCTTTTCTCAGCTGGATATGCAAGCCCTGGCTGATACCAAAGTAGGTCTTTCCAGCCCTTTCATGACCCAGAGAATGCAGGATGCTTTCTGGTGGTAGAAAGTGGTAGACCTGGTGGTGGCCGAAGTGGCAGAATTGAGCATAAGCAGATGGCGAGGAACAGGGGACCTCAGGGTCTCCATCCTCTAGCATCCCTCTCTGGAAAAGGGTAATGGTGGCTTTCAGGTCATCCTTTCCCATGCACACAGGAGAGATCCCAAGGAGAGACCCCAACCAATGCTGATGTATAACTAAAACTGTCTCTCAAGCCCACCCTCGCAGGGGTCCATAAAGGTCTCAGCTCTTTGTCTCCTGTCCGTGGGCCCCCGTCTGCCCTTGACCTGCTTCGAGTCTTTATAGCTAATAAGGCTTTTTTGGACTTAGGCCCTTGGGTTTGCCAGGGAAGCGCTTGTTCCACTGAGCCATTTCCCCAGCCATAAGGCTTCTTTTATCTTTCCCTCTTTTTACTGTGCTGCAGAAAATCCTAGTATCACCACTCACTACATCAGCGGGCTCTTCGGGTCCTCAGCTCTGCGGGAGTCTCCCTCCTGGGCAGGGAGCAGTCAAGGAGGTGAGCGGAGGGGGCCACCTGGCAAGGGTGGCATGGCATGTGCAGGACCAGACATCACCTCCATCTGTGTGCCTGCCGCAGGACTCCCACTTCTCATCTTTGTCAGATGCTGAGAGCCCCAATGCCACCCACACCCAGTCTTAATCGAAGTCTCCGTGTGCCAACGGTGCAGGGCTGGCACAGCAGGCCCAGGGATCGAACCCCTAGTCCCTACAACTTCTTGCAGGTGCTTTAATCCACTGAGCTATTCGGTCGGCCCTTGCATCAAGTACTTGTTCATAATTCTAGAAATAACATCAAATTTCAAGGAAAAAACCAATAACAATTCCATTTATTATTATTATTATTATTATTATTACTATTACTATTCAGTTCTGTAACTTTATTTCAAAGTTCTTGTTCACATTCACTGTCTGGAGATTTTTCAGCATGCTAACAGGGACATAGGCTACCAAGGTATACAGCTTATTTGGTCAGACTTCATCCTCATTTCATTTCCTGCATAATATGTTGATACAATACAGGATATGCCTGTTCCTTTTGCCCAGATAGCGTTTTTTTGTTTTTTTTGTTTTTTTTTTGTTAGTACATGGTCCACAAGGTCTCACACAGATCAGACTCATAGTGATCCTCCTGTTTTCACTCTGTCAGTGCTCCCCAAAGGTGGGGCCAGCACAGCAGGCTGGGGATCAAACCCCCAGCCCCTGCGTCTGTGTAAGCAGGTGCTTTAATCCACTGAGCAATCTGGCTGGCCCAAAGACAGCATTGTGGAGCCTGGTGTCCGTGCACAAGGGTGGAGTCTTCACTTCCTTCACGGCCAACTTCTGGATCTCTGTAAGTGTCGTGGGGCGCGCTTCTTGAAGCCCACTCTATGGATTCACTTGTGAATGTTGATTCTGTATTTTTGGGTCACCACCTCACTGATGGCAGAACAGACCTTCTTGCCACTGTTCTTTGCAAGAGCCATTCTGCCAGGCCTCAGTCCTCCATTTATTATTTATTTTGAAATATAACAAGAAAATACTGTCCCCCAAAATAGCCTAAAATTGAATTTCATGCCAGGCAGACACACTTTAGAATAGTAATCACCTTTTTTTGGTGGAACCGGGGATTGAACTCAGACCCCTGTGCTTGCCAGGGAAATGCTTATTCTACTGAGCCATCTCCCCAGCCCCAGTAATCACTTTAAAGTTAACTTTGAGATCTTAGAAGAAACACAGAGTATTGGGCCAGCAGGTAGCTCAGCAGACCAAAGTGCCTGCTTAGGCAAGCTTGGGGTGGAGCAGGGGATAATGGTTTGATCCCTGGTGCCACATGCCATGCCAGCCTCACCACCCTCAGGGTGGGCTGAGCTCCCCCCCCCAAAAAAAAAAGAAAAGAACCCAGAATATTGAACATGTACTCTTCAGAATCTTTTTCCAGTGCTGGAATTTGAATCCAGTGACTAGTTCATGGATATAGGCAAGCACTATATTGCTACTACTGAGTTTTAGATCCCCAACCTGAAAAAAATTGTTTGAATTTCAGTGGATACCCTATAAGATGACCTTGCCTGCTGGCTTGTCAGCATGTGTACCCTGCTTCATATTTGCTCATAATCTTTTTATCTCTACCTCCATCTCCATGTCCATCTCTCTCCGTGGAGTCTTCTTGTGTAGTTCAGGCTGATCTTGACCTCATTATGTACTACTATAGGTTAGCTTCTAACTCATGGGGATTCTCCTCCCTCAGGCACCAGTGAGCTGGGATTACAGTCACTGGCCACCACACCTGGTTTAAGGAAGGTATCTTTAAATGGAAATACACATGAGATAAGGTCCTGTACTCATGGAGAGGTCAGAGGTTGGCAGTTATTGCCATGAGACCTTTCCTGCAAGACTCTGTTTGAGTGTACTACCCCTCTATGTGATGCCTTTGACATTGCCATTTGACTCAGGTTTGATTTTTTATTAGTATCTCTTTTTAAGATGTTATTTTTCCATATTTACTTCTCTGTCTCAGTACTGGCTCACTATGCTAGGAAAATAATCTTGAATAAATGAAAAAATTTTCCCAAGCCATAATAGATGGATATTAGGCATGTTGTTCTTTTTTGTGGGTGCAAACAGAAGCAGTAGATTGTGTTGGTTTTCTTGTTCCTAACAACTGGTCCATATTTCATTTTTACCATTTTTATTATAGGTGATTAGATATTTGCTTAGTTTTTTTTTTAATGTATTTAGTACAGGGTCTACAGGGTCTCATTACACAGATTGGACTCATGGTGATCCTCCTGTTTTCAGCCTCCCAAACACTGGGATTATACGCATGTGCCATCATGGCTTAGTGTTTTTAAAATATGATTTAAGGAAAAAAATATATGAGACATGCCATTGTTGATTTAGAAGCTAACCTAAGATTGGCTGTGGTGGCACACATGCCTGTAGCCCCAGAGCTTGGGAGGCTAAAAACAGGAAGATCAACATGAGTCCAATTTGTGTAATGAGACCCTGTACGAAATACATTAAAAAAAAATTAAAAAAAAAAAAGAAGAAGAAGAAGAAGAAAAGCAAAGCAAAGAAGGTAACCTAAAAAGCTTTCCTTCTAAATATATTTTTTTGTATTTTGAGACAGGGTTTCACTGTGTAATCCAGGCTGGCCTCAAATTCGTGGTAATCCTCCAGCTTCAGCCTCCCAAGTGCTGGGGTTACAGGAATGTTCCATCATCTATCTATCCATCATTCTATCTGTCTGTCTATCTATCTATCTATCTATCTATCTATCTATCTATCTATCTATCTATCTATCTATCTATCTATCTAGTACAGGGTCTACAGGGTTTCATTATGTAGATCAGGCTTGTAGTGATCCTCCTGTTTTCAGCCTCCCAAGTGCTGGGATTACAGGTGTGCACCACCTCACCCAGTCTCTCTAAATGTTTTTGAATACTTAAATATCCATCATCAATCAAACAATTTTCAAGGCTTTATTTTTTTTTCTTAAAATGTAAGTTACATTTCTTGTGTCTTTCAGTTTTAGAAACGTTTAAAACATTTTTATAGCACTATACATATGATGAATAAGATTATTTTATTTTCTCCACTACAGCTAGGAAACCATTTATTAGGATACCATTTACTCCTCATCTGAAGCAGGATTCTCAACAGGTATTTACATATTTTTTGTAATAGTTTGTCTTGATATGAACATTCTGTAATTTGTAATAGAATTATCATGTGGAGGATACCAAACTGTCTTAATTCATGACTTGTTCTTAGTATTTTTTCTATTGCATTCCTTAGTCAAACAATACACCTAATAGTTCCATTTATTAAGTAGTGAATGTTTAAACAATAAATACTTGCCGGGCGTGGTGGCATAGGCCTGTAATCCCAGCACTTGGGAGGCTGAGGCAGGAGGATTGTTGTGAGTTCGAGACCAGCCTGAGCTACAAAGTGAGCTTAAGGCCAGCCTGAACTGCATAGTGAGACCCTGTCTCAAAAAGACAAAAATAAATAAATAAACACTTGTGTCCTGGTAGCTAGGAATTATTTTCTATTAATTGATTAACTACCAGGACCCTACCCTGTGGTCCAGACTTGCCTTGAATTTACTCTGTAGTCCAGGCTGGTCTTGAATTCACAATCCTGCCTCAGCCCCTAAATTCTGGGATTACAGCATTTTGTTTTTATTTTTTATTTTATTTATTTATTTTTTTTTCTTTATTATTATTTTTTAATTCATTTATTTATTACAGTGTCTCGCTACACATCACGGATTCTTTTTTTGCGGGGGTGGGGGGGTCAGCTCAGCCCGGCCTGGGGGGAGGGGCTGGCATGGCATGTGCTGAGAGGCGCTTTAGACCGCTGAGCTATCTTGCCAGCCCTTTTTTGTCTTTTTGAGACAGGGTCTTCCTATGCAGTTCAGGCTAGCCTTAAGCTTACTTTGTAGCTCAGGCTGGTCTCGAACTCACAACAATCCTCCTGCCTCAGCCTCCCGAGTGCTGGGATTACAGGCCTGTACCACCATGCCTGGCTAGCATTTTGTTTTTAAAAACATCAGTACTGCCGGTCTTAAAACTTCAGAAGGATTTTTCTTTTAGGGGGGGCTGGCTGGCTAAGAAATGCTATCTGTATATGTAGGTATGGCATATATTTTGAGTTTGTATTATAGATTGCCAATTTTCAGATTCATCTGCAGTTGATTACTCTTTATTTATTTAGATGAAACTGAAATCTTTTGTGTAAATGTCTTACATGATCAATATGATTTGATTAAATAATATGTACTTTATTATGAAGTTAATTTTGTAAATTTTCAAGCATTATTAAATATGAATTATTAATAATTGTGCGTGCAGGTCTATGGCCTAAAGTAGAGCCATAATAAAACAAAAGTATTTGTGTTTTGGTGGTTCAGCCTTAGGTAACCAGGTCAGATGGATACCATCTTCAACAGCTACCGACTAAGTACTTTAACTTACAAATGATGACATTCCTTTTTCATTTTCTTTTCACTTGTAAAAGAGTTTTGACTAAGTCAAGAGGATTATAAATTTGGACCTAGGTGGGCAACTTAGTGACATACTGTGACCCTGTCTTAAAAAACAAAAATGAGAAGCTGGGGAGATGGCTCAGTGGAATAAGTGCTTCCCTGGCAAGTGCAAGGGCCTGAGTTTGATCCCAAATTCTGCCAAAAAAAAAAAAAAAGAGGTTTAGGGTTATGGCTCTGTGACCCTGAGTTCGGTCTCCTCAGTACAGTGAAAAAAGGGGGGTGGCAGGAATTTTAACTTTTCAAGAATGCATCACAAAGTGCAAACTGCAAGTAAACACTATCACTATTTTCTCTATAGAATAAATTTCCATTTAAAATTAAGGTACCATATTTCCAAAAATCTGTTGAAATCCCACAGCAATAAAAAAGATCTTGTGATTTCCCAAAGTGAAAAGTACTTAAATCTGTTCTTAGCATCTGAGAAGGAGCACATCTGTGTTTCTGTGATGGCTCTTTCTTAGTGCAACTCTCTGAATATCCTTTTCTTGGATGCTGGTGCTACATGGACTTTCGTCCCTTCCCACACTCTTTGGACTGCATGTAATGCCTCTGCCTTATTTCTTTAGGAGAACTGGCCACACAGCACAGGAGCTGTTGTAGGGGACGATGCTAATTAATTTCTAAAATTCATTGTCTTAGAAAATTTTATTTTATTTTATTTTTTTGTATTTTAGGGAAGGGTTTACAGGGCCTTACTACTAGATCGGACTCATAGTGATCCACCTGTTTACAGCCTCCCAAGAGTTGGGATTACAGGCACACTTGAGAGACTGAAAAACAGGAAGGATCACTACAAGTTCATTCTATGTTTTTTAGCCTCTGAAGTTCTGGGATTATGGGCGTGCGCCACTATGCCCAGTCTCAGTCACCATCTCAGCGCAGTACTGTAGGTCTGGGGTTGGACCCCTGGCTCCTGCTAATTTTTATTTTTTTAATTTATTTTTTATTTTTATTTTTCTATGAGCAGAATATATTTATTGGAGGAAAGAAAGCTTCTGTCTGAGAGAGGGACAGGAGGAGGGCCCTGAGCAGGTGGTCCCCAATTTTTTTATTTTTGAAAGAGTACAAAGTGATATTAAGGGGCTGGGGAGATGGAGAGCCAATTCCCTGACAAGTGCAAGGGCCTGAGTTCAGTCCCCAGTTCCGTAAACCAAACCAAACCAAACCAAACCAAACCAAACCAAACCAACAAACAAAAAAAGTAGTATTAAAACTAAAATTACAAAAGATATAAATTTCACTAACCAAATAATGTAAATTTCACAGTATTTTTCTATTGGGTACTATTGTCTTCAAATTAGTTGTTTATCCTTTTAAATTTCTTTAAAAAATAAATTCTTATAACCTTTTTTAAATCCAATTTTCCTGTAATCCCAGCACTTGGGAGGCTGAGGCCGGAGGATTGTTGTGAGTTCAGTCTGAGCTACAAAGTGAGCTTGAGGCCAGCCTGAACTGCATAGTGAGACCCTGTCTCAAAAAGACAAAAAAAAAAAAAAAGGGATTTTCAAGGCTGTGTTCTGCCAATTCACTTTTTCTGTGTCTGTATATAGAGATTACAGGTATGTTTTAATACAAAAGGAATACAGACATAAATTGATGAGAAGCATAGTATCTTGACTCACACTATATAAAAAAAAGTATTTTATTAGACTTTTGAGTTTATTGGCATGTGGAGGTTCAGAGCAATCCATTGCAGCCTGCTTTCAGAGGCCTGTAAGATTAGGGCTTCTATTTTCTCAGCTTTTGATGGTTTTGGAGGCAAGGCAGCTGGCTTCGTATGGACTTCCCTGGAGTGGGTCCTTGGTTTGATCTCCTCTATGTGCCAAGTCCAGGCTGTGTTGCATCTTGTTTCTGTTACACTATAATTCATTGTTATCATTTTGTTATTTAAAAAATTAAATTAAAATTATTTATTTATTTTTTTGAGAAAGGTCTTTTTTTATTTTTATTTTTTTAATTTTTTTTTT
>PVKA01007189.1:0-38893 GCA_004027165.1 Ctenomys sociabilis | reverse complement strand
TGATGATCATAGCACTAAAAGCTGACATAATATCCTCTCCAATCACCATTAGTGCAGATCTTGCCTCTCATAGAATTATGTAGAAACACAGCGTTATCTAACCCAACTGTACTGTCTATACACACACAGGATGATTTTTTCTTTCTACAACCCTTCCTTTGTCTACACCTGACAAAAGTGGGCACTCCGTTGACATTCAACTACCTTAGGTGTTTGAACTCGAAAGGTCTTTTTTTAAAAAATTCATTTATTTATTACAGTGTCTCGCTACACATCATGGATTTTTGCGGGGGTGGGTGGGGTCAGCTCAGGCCGCCCTGGGGGGAGGGGCTGGCATGGCATGTGGTGCTGGAGATCGAACTGCGGTCCCTGAGAGGTGCTTTAGACCGCTGAGCTATCTTGCCAGTCCTGAGACAGGTCTTGCTGTGCAGTTCAGGTTGGCCTTGAATTTACAGCGATCCTCCTGCCTCAGCCTCCTGAGTGCTGGGATTATAGATGTGTGCCACCACACCAGGCTATTGTTTCTTAGTTTCATCAAAGAGATGGAGTTGCTTTGGCTGGGGAGATAGCTCAGCAGTCTGAGTGCCTCCTTGAGTACTTGGGCACAAGTACCCAAGTTTGATCTCCTGTACTGTTGTGGGCCCTGAAACCAGGTGAAACCAGGCCTGGTGGCACACGCCTATAATTACCACACTAGGGAGATAGGAGGATCACTGTGAGTCTGAACTGCATAGCAAGACCCTATATCAACCCATCCCCCCAAAAAAAAGATGGAATGTTTGTTTATTTCCTGTGTTTCTTTTTCTTTTTTTTAAATGGAACTGGGGATTGAACTCAGACCCTTGCATTTGCCAGGGAAGCACTTATTCCACTGAGCCATCTCCCCTGCCCCTCTTGTGTTTCTTAGAGGAGAATAAATTAGACTGATGTACACTGAAAAAGAAACTTGTCCATTTGCTTTATTTCTCATTTTTCACATCTGTTCATTATGATCCTATGTTATGTATCTTGAGTCTGTTTTAATTCCAGCTTCCACTTGTAGGTGGGGACACATGTTTGTCATCCTCTGTCTGACTCACCTCCTGTCCTCAAGCTCTGGCCATATTATGCAGATGACAGAACTTCAATTCTTTCTTGTGGCCAAATACAGTTCCTCTATGGTAGTGCATAGTGGCACATGCCTGTGGTCCCAGAACTGGGCAGATTGAGACGGGAGGATCAAAGCTATATAGTGAGACTTCATTTCCAAAACTTAAATCAAAAAATGAAGCAAAACATTTACTTAAAAAAAAATTTCACTGTATATATATCTAGCCACCTGTCCTCTGACACCTAGGTAGATTCTGTGTCTTGGCCACTGTAAGTAGCGCTACAGTGACTATAGGAGTGTGGCACGATGACTCTAGTCTCTTTATCTTTGCGCTCACTAGTGAGGTTGCTGGGTCACATGGTAGACTTTTTGCTTTTGTTTTGGTACATGGGGGACTGAGCTCAGGGCCTTTGTTAGTTCTTTATTTTGAGACAGAGTCTCGCTAAGTCACTAAGTTGCCGAGGCTGGGAGCAAATTGCAGTCCTTCCGCTTCAGCCACAGAGTACTGAATTACAGGTGTGTGTCACATTTGGCTTCAAAATATCTTTGTCCAGTCCTATGTTCCAACATGTTTGCCACTTTCTTTTAGTAGTTTCATAGCTTCTAGTTCTTTTCCTCCTACATGTGGATATCCTGTTTTTTCACGCCATTTCTTAAAAAGTCTTTTCCGAGACTGAAAAGAGTGGAGTGGTTTGAGGAAGTGCAGAAAGGCTGGGCTGTAGTGAACAGAGGAGCGAGGGTGGGCAGGGCTGAGAAGGTACACTAGTCTGTTCCGAGAGTCCAAGCATGGCTTTTACTGCAATGCCCTGGAAATAGCTTCAAAATGGAGGCAGAGAGTGCTGCGGGCCTAATTCCGCTGTGAGCAGATGGGTTGGAACAGCCCTGTGTGGGAGTCCAGCCGACAAGGCACCTGAGAGGGGGCAGTAAGCACATAGAGCAGTGGGTGGGCCTGAGATACAGTTTGGAGGAAGAAGCCTTTGTATTATTGGCCTAGATTTAAAAGAGTAGAGTAAAGCCAGACGTGGTGGCGCATGCCTGTAATCCTAGCACTGGGGAGGCTGAGGCAGGAGGATTGTTTTGAATTTGAGACCAGCCTGAGCTACAAAAGTGAGCTTAAGGCCAGCCTGAACTGCATAGTGAGACCCTGTCTCAAAAAGACAAAAAAAAAAAAAAAAAAAAAAAGAGAAAGTAAAAGAAAGGGAGGAAAAACTGGGAGGATTGAGGTGCTTTTCACTGTGTGGTATCACAAGAGTATGTGTTAGTTTTCTAAGATTACATAATAAAATACTTGCACTTAGATGGCCTGTAAACTTCTGGAAGCCAACAATGAGACTAGGGTTTGGTTTCTGGTGAGGGCCTCCTTTTGTTTGTCTTTATGTCTTAAAGCAGGGTCTAATGATGTGGTCCAGGTCAGCCTTCAGCTTGCTATGAAGCCCAGCTGGCCTGAGTTATTATTGAGATGTACAGTAAAATAAAGACAGAAACAAGTTTTGTGTGGCAACTTGAAGATCACTGGTGACATTTATAGTTTGGTTGAAATAGTAAGGTTAGAAACCAGTGTAGTGTGAATTAAAGAATGAGTGAGAATGAGTGAGGAAAGTGGATGCACCTTGAGACCATAGTCTTAAGTGAAGTCAGACATGGGCTTAAATACCACATGGTTTCTCTTCTATGAGAAACTCAAAGTATCAGTGAAGAGTAAAATAAAGATGGGCAGTGGGAAACATTTCATCTGGGAAAGGGACCAAGAGATGGAGAGAGAGGAGAGGAGGGAAAGGGATAAAAGAGTGAGGGCGTGTTATGTACCTGAACCAACCCAATGATGGATAACTATTATGGCCTGCAAGCATGCACCAATAAAAATGAAATTATTAATGGGGGTGGGAAGATGAATAAGAGGTAAGAAAGTGGAGACTGTGATAAACTCCAGAAAAGATTAGTATATTTAGACAATCAGCCAGACATTCATCCTGTAGATATTTCCTGAATATCTGCTGTATGTAGCACTATCAAGGTGGGCTTCTTAACTGGGCATGCAGGTGCATTCCTGTAACCTCAGGAGGCTGAGGCAGAAGAGTCGCCATGGTCAAGGCCAGTCTGAACTGCATGGTGAGACGCTGTCTCAGGCCCTTACCCCCTAGAAAAAGGTTGCAAGTTCAAGTCCAGCTGGATAGCTTAATGATTTAGCAAGTCCCTGTCTCAACAAACCAAAAAATAAAGGGGCTAGGGATATAGCTCAGTGCAAAGGGTTCAGTTCCAAATAATGCAAAAGAAAAAGCCTTTTTGCTCTCATCAAGCTTAAATTATAGCAAAGGAGACAGGCAATAGGCAAATAAATGAAGCTATTTGGAGCCCCTGGCTATACAGCTACCTCGCAGCAGTCTGAGGTAGCTGTATAGCCAGGGGCTCCAGAAAGGAGCAGGGAGTGTGCAGGGGTCCCACAAGACACTGTCCAGGAGAGGCACAGTGCCATTAGAGGCGGGCAGGAACTTCTGCCAGGGAGGATGAGGCTTGGGGGAGAGCAGGGCTGAGCATGTAGGGCCATGTGGGCACTGGCGGAGCTGCCTTGTCCTTTGGGAAAGGTGCACCATCACAGGGCTTTGTTTTTATGTTTAGTTTATTCTTGTGAGACAGGGACTCACTGTAGTGTAGGTTGGCCTTGAACTCACTAGGTAACCCTGGCTGGTCTTGAAGTCATCGCAATCTTGTCTCAGCCTCCAGAGAGAGGATTATAGTCATGTGCTACCATGCCTGTCTCTAGTGAATTTAAATTTCAGAAAGAACTCCAGTAAGTATGAGAAAGTAATAGGGAGGGGAAATATCTAACCGCCTAGGTTTGAGTCCCCAGATGTGCTGGGTATAAACTGGTTACACCTAAGGAAGTTTGCTGCTTAACTTTCTTTTTCTCAGTTCCACCAGATGAGGGTAATAAGAATACAGTACCAGTCTAAACTGGCCACTGTGGCGCACTCCTGTAATCGCAGCACTGGGGAGGCTGAGACCTGTTTCAAAAGAAAAAAAGGCCCTATCTCTAAATAAAGATTAGAAAGGACTGGGGTTATAGTTAATTGGCAGAGTATTTCTGGCTTTAATTCCTAGTACTGTAAAAAACCCTAGAACATCTCATATCGTTGTGGAAAGGACCATGGTGAACAGTGTAACAAGTTAGCTGCATGCATCACTTGGACCATGAAAGCTCGACAATGGAGTGAAACTGCTAGGGTATGTTAGGGCTTCCCATTTGATCATGTCTCTCACGAGACTGAACTTCCATGTACAGGGGCCACGAGTATTCACTTTCAGTTCTTACTGCAACCCCTGAAACTCAGTAGCTAATCATGAAAATGTTTAAAAGTTTAATAGAAACCTTGTTTTTTTGCCCCATTGGGCTTTGAGCCCAGGCCTTTTAGCATCCTGGGCAATGTTCTACCACTGACAAGATCCCCAGCTCTATGTATGTAAAGGTTTCATTTTTATAATCGTTTACTTACAAATGCTTAGCATACTTAAAAGGGGATAAATTTGTTTGTGAAAGAGACCTTTCTCTTTAATCCCACTTCCATGGAAATCTATGCTTTGCTGGATATAATGACCCGTGAGTATAATCCCAGTGCTCAGGAGGTTGAGGCAGGAGGATCTCTGCAAGTTCAAGGCCAGCCTGAACTACAAAGCAAATCCCTGACTTGAAACATCTCCTCCATAAAAAACAACAACAACAAATAAAATATTCAGTTTGGTGAGTACTTTCCTTTAGTCTGTGTGTATATATTACATGTAATCATCGTGTTATAGTTTGAGATGATTAAATTCTGGAAGAAGCAGCAACAAATTTTAAGTGCTACTCTGATGAGAATAGCAGTGAATCATGAGTCTGTTCAGGGCTAGGATATATATATATATATATATGTTATTTTATTTATTATTATTATTTTTTTTTGGTCTTTTTGAGACAGGGTCTCACTATGCAGTTCAGGCTGGCCTTAAGCTCACTTTGTAGCTCAGGCTGGTCTCGAACTCACAACAATCCTCCTGCCTCAGCCTCCCGAGTGCTGGGATTACAGGCATGCGCCACCATGCCCGGCTAGGGCTAGGATATATTTAGAAAGTCACTCCTTTGAATTGAGATCAACTGTAAATGAACTTAGGCCTTAGGACAAAGCTCAACCATTGAGCTCTTGGGTGTGTGGGAACTGAGGCCACCACAGCTGCAGATGTGAAGACTGGTGTGGCCCCAGCCTGCAGGGTAGCTGGAAACTGATCTCGGGAATCAGGCCATCTAAACTGGAGTTAGAAAAACCTGACCCATTGCCAACAATTACAAAAGCTTGTATTCTGTTATTTCATTGCAAAGGGCTTATGTTCTGTGTATTTTGTTATTCTTGTTGATTTTAGTGAGATTATCTCACCCTGTCCTTTCTAGGAGTTTTATAGTTCTTTGCTCTTACTGTAGTGCTACATAATATGTTTGAAATAACTTAGGGGTGTGTATAGTCCACCTGGTGTTGTCTACCATGGAGCTGCATCCCCCAGCCCTTTTCATTGTTTGAGATAGATAGGGTTTTGCTAAATTGTTCTGGCAGCTTTGAACTTTTGATTTTCCTGCCTTGCCTCCTGAGTAACTGGGATACAGGGATGTACGCTGCATATGCATTGAGGTTTTTTTTTTTTTTTTTTTAATAGAGATTACTAGAATTCATTTAAGCCACAAGGGAAGCATGTAAGAAGAGTTTGGTCTATGATGTGTTTCTTCTCTCTTCACAGGTGGTCTCCCAAGAACAGAGGATCTCTACATTGAGCCCTGTTTCTGCTTTTTCTTTGGATTCAAGGCATGCAGACTTCATGGTGGAATTCTCTGAAGAGTCCTTGAGAGCAAGAACATTACCTGGTGACCGCTTTCTTGGCTTGGGGGCTAGTGGTGACGATATTGCTCGAATCTGTCTGTCCAGGCAGTGTGACTTTTTTTTTTTTTTTTAAATCTGAGAGATGAACTACATTGAGGCAATCTGAGAACCAGATTCTGGATCTCATTCCTCAAAGGCTGCTCATGTTTTGCATCCTTTTGACTTTTGTGGACAGCTGTTCTAGATCAAAAATGTCCTCGTAGTTCCCAGTTCCATCCTTCTCTCAACTTTCTCTTTGCATCCCTCAAAGTGTCTTCTCCCATCAGTCCTTCTCACAGCTGCTGTCTTAGAGCCAGAGACTCCCCATGCCCTCTCCTACCAGAGGCCTGGCTTGTTGCAAACGTCTCAGCCACACCCATGGGGCCCTGAACTCTGCCTCTTCCCTCTGTCTTTGGGTTGTGATCCACTTGGGTCTCAGTGTTCTCGGATGGTGCCTGAGGGTCTTGATGGTCAACTTGAATGACCAAGAGTCTGGTGGAAGGAACTGGATGGGTGGCTGGTCCTCCCTGGGGCTTAACCTTGCCCATGAAAGCACTCAGGGGGGCTGGTCTAGCAAGAGATGGGGCCTGGGTGGAGGATGTGGTTATAAGATGTGACCTTGGGAACCACAGCTGGCCTGTAGTCTCTCCTCTCAGCTCTCTTCCCCTCCACTCTTTTCGGGGTACCATGAGGTGCTCACCTCTGCCGTGCCCTTTTGCCATGATGTTCCTGCCTCGGAACCAAGCAGTCATGGATTGAATCCTTTGAAACCATGAGCCAAAATAAACCCCTCCTCCTTTAAGTTGTGGGTGTCAGCTATTGTGTCCAAGCAGCAGATAAGCTGACCAATACACATATGTATTGCTTTGTCCTTACAAGCCATTTCCTTTTGTGGTCAATATAGTACTCGTTATGTAGGATTCTGACTTTCAGTTCTCTCTTTTTTTTAAACAGGGTCTCACTGTGCAGTTTAGGCTAGCCTTGAACTCCTTGTGTAGCCCAGGCTGACCTTGAACTCATGGCTGTCCTTCCTCAGCCTCCTGAGTATTGGGATTACAAGCATGTGCCACCACACTGGCTCTCAATTCTTTTTTCTTATAATCACATCAGGGTGTCTTCCTTTGATTCTGAAGTTATGTTGGGTAAGGGCTGAGACTGTAGGTAAAACCTTATGGTTGCGGGTAGAAAGTGTAAAAGTGAAAAAAAACTTTAATGGGAATAGATAATTGGGTTGGAAATGGTGTAATGAGTGGTAGGGGAGGAGGAGGTATCCTAAAACAAGTGAAATGGCCATAGAGTAACAGGTGATTTTCACAGTTATGCTGTGAATCTTTTACTTCTTTATTGGAGCTTTAACTTTCCTGCCAGTGTTGCTAGATCAAAGTATTAGAATTTCAATGTAGCAGTTTATATAAAATATTTATTGACTCACCTACTGCTCTGCTGCTTCCTAAAGGATTTATTTACAAGAAGATAGAAATGTTGTTAGGAAGGTGGATTATTATAGAATAGGATCCAGAGGATTTTTAAGATAAAAAACTTTTAAGCATGTGTAATTCCCATGCAGTATTATTTGTTCAGTTATTTATTCAGTGGATATTTGCTGCTTCTATATTTCATGGATCTATATGCCAAAACTGCTGTAGAAAATTCATCAGACAGGATATTGCTGGAGTTTACCAGAAGTGCACTCTTCCTACATGTCAAAAGATCAAAAAAGGGCAGGGCAGATAGCTCAATCGCATAAGTACCTGCCTGGCGGGTGCAGGGTCCTGAGTTTGATCCTCGGTACAAAACAAAACAAAACGAAACATACCTTTGCACTAAGGATAACTAATAGTTCATGAGTATAATACTATGTAAAGGAAGTTATGCTTACATAGTCATCAGCAAACCATGAACTCTATTCTCAGGAGAAGGAACAGAAAATCAACATCAAGAACTAGATCTTGTGGGCTAGGGACATTAGCTCAGTGGTGTGGTGCCTGCCTGGCAAGCACAGGAGTCTGAGTTTGATTCCTAGTACCTCCTCCCAAAAAAGCCCCCAAAACAAACAAATAAGAACCAGATTTGGGTCTTTGGCCTGATTCTGCCACTTTCAAGAGCTGTAGCTTTTGGGTCAGTATCATTTCATCTTTAATGAGAATGATGTATGGTCTGAATATGCTTTGAAAACTGAGGTGCTGAGTAAATGTAGCAATTTGGAAAAAAATCTAAAAAATCTCTACTTGGCTAAATAGTAAAAGAAAAAAAAAAAAAGAAACATTTCAAGTTTATCAGAATTTTAAAAGTTTGAAAATATATAAATTAAGCTTTGAAATCCTTAAGGATTTCTTTTGGTTTTTTGAAACAGGCTCTCATGTAGTTCAGGCTGGCCTTGAATTCATGATGTAGCCTGGAGCTCACTGTGATCCTCTTGCCTCAGCACCCCCCCCCCCAAGTGCTGGGATTATAGGTGTGTGCCACCACACCAGACAAACAGACAGAAATTCTTCAGTTTTTTTTAGATTTATTTATTTATTCATTTGTTTTTTAATAGTGTGTTTAGTACAGGATTTATAGGATCTCACTATGTAGATCAGATTCGTAGTGACTCTCCTGTTTTCAGCTTCCTAAGCACTGAGATTATAGGTGTGCACCATTATATCCAGTCTCAGTTGCTGTCTCAGCTCTTCCCAGAGGCAGGGCCACCATGACATGGGGATCGAACCCTGGTCCCTAATCCGATGAGCTGGGGCTAGTGAGATAGTTCAGTGGTCTAAAGCGCCTGCTTAGGGGAGCTTAGGCACAAGGGACCAAGGTTTGATTCCCTGCCCTCAGGGCTGAGCCAGAAAAAAAAAAAATTATATATATATATAATCTTATCTGGCCAATCCCCCCCTCCCTTTTTTTCTTTTTTTGGTGGAACCAGGGATTGAACTGAAAACTGAAGCCCTTGCAGTTACCAGGGAAGTGCTTATTCTGCTGAGCTATCTCCCTGGCCCCTCTCTTGCTTTTTTGAGATTTAAAACTATTAATATTTTATTTTGTTTTTTGTGTTTTTGGCGGAACTGGAAATTGAACTCAGGCCCTTGCGCTTGCCAGGGAAGTGCTTATTCCACTTAGCCATCTCCCTGGCCCCAAGCAGGTTCTTTTTGCTGTGTACAATCCCATTGTGTTTTAGAGCTGGGCAGTGTTTGGTGGTACATTTTTATTTACTCTATATTCTGCCTTTCAGGAATGAAAAGATTTAGTTCTCTGGAGAATAAGAACTTGCAAAGCTTCCAGCTGGGGAGCAGAAGGCAGGCTCCTTTCTCTACTTCACCACCTGCTGAGGGGCCAGGAAGGGATGCTGCTCCTTCCTGGGCTGGGAGCCAAAGCAACCCCCAAGAACTCTCTGAGTCCCCCGAGGATGAAGACCCCAGGGCTCCTTGTGGAGCAGCTTCCTTTTCTGCAGAGTCTAGGGGCATCCTAGAGCTCCGGAACAGATCCCCACAGAGCAAGTGGCTGAAGTACCAGAGCCTGACCCTGAACACTTCGCCTGCCAGGGACGATAGGGATCAGGATGCCCTTGGGGTGGCTGCGACCTGGGGTGCAGGTGGTGCCCGACTTCTGGGTTCCTCAAACCCAGTGCACATGGGGATGCTCAGGGCTGCGCTGCGCGGGCCCCGAGCCCAGGATTCCTGGCAGGGAGCCACTTGCTCAAGCCCAAGGCTGACACCCAGGATGCAGCACACAAGGAGAGAGTCAGGGAGCCCTGGCCTTGGGGCGCAGGGCTCACAGGTGAGCAGGGTGCGGGCTTCCCTTTCCAGCTTCCATAGAGGAATGTGCAAAACTTGACATAGAAAGTGTTTTGTGAGCAAGTGGCTTTTAAAGGCCGAACTCTAGCCATAGTCTTGTCCTCTTCTTTAAAACTTTCCAAGTACTGTAGTTGTGCACATTAATGGAGACTAGATCTTGTTGTGTCCGGCACATCCTAAGTGCTTCACAGAGTCCAGCTTTTACTCCCATTCCTAATGTTGCTAGCACTACTTTGTTTGCATTTTTGAGTTGGAAATTAGTTTTGCTGGTGGGATCTTTATTAGGATAATAGTGGCACAGATCTCTGGAAGCAGTACTCAGTCACAAACCTTCCTGTTGCAGGAGATAAGCAGCTCCGAGTTGTGCTTCCCAAGTGGGCAGAAGCTGGAATCGCCTCTTCCACAGCGGCAGATCCATGTGCCTGTGGTGTTTCAGTCCCCAGCGCACTACCGACAGACCTTCATGGCATGTATCATAGGTAGGACTGCCAGGGTTTTATTTTAGTATCACTGCAGCTTGAACCATGGGAAAAGGGAATATAGTATGAGTTTTTTTAATTTATTCTTTTGAAGGGTCTACAGGGTATTTAGGGTCTCACTACTAGATCGGACTCGTAGTGATCCGCCTGTTTACAGCCTAGGTGTGCGCCACCATGCCCAGTCAGTTGCTGACTCAGCGTGCCCTGGGGGCGGGGCTGACGTGGCAGGCCCGGGGATCCAACACCTGGTCCCTGTGCTTGTTTGCAGGTGCTTTAGTCCATTGAGCTACTTGGCCAGCTCTAGTATGAGTTTTTATACTAGTCTCCACATGAGGTTGGCTTTCCATGTTTCCTCTAGTTTTTAATGGTATATATCCTAACTTCAGGTGCTGGGCTCCAGTGTTGGGTCCTTCTGCTCAGCCTCTCAGTGTTCTGGTATCACAGGCTTGTGCCACCATGTGTGGCTTAATTTTCTTTTTTTACAACAGAAGTGTTATAAATGGCATTATTAGATTGAATGGAAATTTTTAAGTAGATGCATAACTAGATTTGAATGTTCTAAGTTCAAAACTCACCTTTTAAAAAAGGGCTGTTACTGATGTGTTCTAATTGACTCTGTTAAAAGACTGTTTTCATACTTGGCCAGTAAAGAGCTCCTATGTGGTGAAACCAGAATTGTTTTGTATTTCATTTCAGCTCTGTCTCTTTTGTAGAACATCTGAACATACTGCTGTTTGGGTCAGCACAGCGGCTGCACAGAGCTATTTCGAAGGTTGACATAACATTTTACACGTCCTCCAAAGAAGAGAAACCAAAGAACATAGAAAACAGCTTGCTGTGCTGCCACCATGGGCAGCCTGCGACCCTGATCATGGTTAAGAAGGAGGGGCCGAATAAGGTGCTGGTACTTCCCCCTAGTGTGGGCGTGGTTAGTGTGGTGGGATGGATTGGGAGGCTGGATTAGCATCTTTATTATTTTGTTTTAAGGTTTCAAAAATTTATTGATTCAATGGTACTGATCTCAGAAAAAGAAATAAGATTCCTGATTAAATATATTCCACTGTCCAGGCGGTGGTTATTTTAAAAACTTTATTCAGTATTGTCTTGACCATGATTAAAAGAGGACATTGTCTTGTGACCTCCCAGAGGGTAAATGTGTTGCAGCTCAGGTGCAGCTCCTTACAGTCCTAGCTTTGTCCTTCTCCAGTGTCTTATCTTGGAGTTCTACCTGTATTCATACGAATCCACTTTGGAATGGGGCAATTCTGCTTTTGCTTCTTGTCCAGGAATCATTTGATTCTGAAAATCTTGTGAGAAGCCATGGTTAGGGTAGGAGGCAAGAGCATGCACCTGATGGTGGACTGAAGCAGAAGAGAGCTAGCACCTATCTGAGGCCTTGATAGCTGATATGGAAGAAATGCTCACCTTTTATGAAAAGAATGATCTGTGCTCTAGGCCACAAAAACATGAGTACAGATCAGCTTTCAGGTTGCTTCTCGGCTGGGGTGTAGCTTGGTCAGAAGGGCCCTGGTCTAGCATGCATGAATCCCTGGCTCAAAACCCCAGGACCACAATAAAGCAGGGAATTGCCTGTAATCTAGTACTCATGAGGCTGAGGCAGGAGGACTGATGCAAATTCAGAGGCAATCTGGGATACATACTGAGTTCAAGGCCAGTCAGGATTACACTGTGAGACCCCATCTAAAAAAAAAAAAAACCCAAAGAACTCCAAAACCAGTAATAAAAAAGAGCTTATTGCATAGTAGTGGACAGAGACATAGAAAGAAACATTTACATCCTCATGTTACAGTGTTACCCCCAAGAGAGACTGAGGACTGCAGCAAGGAGTGTGGAAAGGAAAGCTGAGGTGGGTTAGGTGCAGGCACCAATTCCCCTACTCCCACCTCAGCTTTTTGTCAAAAGCTTTTTCTGCATCTGTTGAGATTTGTTCATATGGTGTATTACATTTATTGAATTGCTTATGTTGAACTATCTCTGCATTCCTGGGATGAATCTTCTTTATGATTTTCTACTAGTATTCTGTTTGCGAGTGTCTTACTGAGGATTATTGCATCTGTATTCATTAGGGAGACTGGCCTATAGTTCTCTTTCTTAGTTGGATCTTTCTCTAGTTTTGGTATCAGCTTTATGCTTGCTTCCAGGAATGAATTTGGGAGTACTACTTCCCTTTTTATTTTTTGGCAGAACTGGGGATTGAACTCAGGCCCTTGTGTTTGCCAGGCAAGTACTTATTCTACTGAGCCATTTCCCCGGTCCCCAAATGTATGCAAAGGACCTCTAAATTTCTCATGGAGGGGCTGGCCAGATAGCTCAGTGTACTAAAGCACCCACTTAGGCAGAGCGTGGTGGCCAGGGTTTGATTCCTGGCTTGCCATGCCTGTCCTATCTCTGGAGCACACTGGGACAGCGATTGAAACCGAGCATGATGGTGTGTACCTGTAATCCCAGTGCTTGAGAGGCTGAAAAGAAGAGACTCACAAATCCAATCTATTTGTGAGACCCTGTAGATCCTGTACTAGTACAAATAAACAAACAAACTAATAAATGTCTTACGGAATTCAGTAGTGAATCTGTCAGGACCTGGGCTTTTCTTTGTTGGTAAGTTTCTGATCACATTTTTAATTTCTTTGACTGATAATGGTTTATTTACAATTTTTATATCTTCTTGATTCAGCTTTGGTAATTTATAAGTATTAGAATCTGTCCATTCCTTCTTCATTTTCATCTTATTGAAGTGTAGGTGTAGATGATCTGGATTTCTTCAGCATCCATTTTGATTTCAGCCTTTTCATTCCTAATTGTGTGGATATGAGTCTCTTCCTTCCATTTTATTTATTTATTTTTGATAAGGTTGACTAAGGTTTGTCAGTTTTATTTAGTCTTTCCAAGAACCAACTCTTTGATTCATTGGTTGTATTGTTTTCTTAGTCTCCATACATAAATTTCTGCTCTGAACTTTATAATTTCCTCCCTCTTATGAGCTCTGGGCTTGACTTCTTTTCCTAGAATTGTAAGGTTGAATATTAGGTTATTTATTTGAGTTTGTTCTGTTTTCCTTATATGGGTATTCACTGCTATAAATTTCCTGTGTAAGGCTGCTTTCATTGTGTCCCAAAAATTCCAGTATGTTGTATTGTTTAACTCTAGATACTGTCTAATTTCTTGTTTAATTTCATCTGTGACCAACTGGTTCTCATGAGGGTGTTATTTAATTTTCATGTGTTTATGAAGTTTTTGTGCTTTCTTTTGCCATTCATATTTAATTTCATCACACTGTGGTCTGATATAGATAGGCTAATTTCAGTTCCTTTGCATTCAGAAACTTTGTATGTTCTGTGAGCTTATTTGTAGTCTATGTTAGGGCATGTGCTGTGTAGAGTTGAGAAGAATGTATTCTGATGTTGTGGGATGAAATGCTCTGGAGACATCTACTAAATTCATTTGTTTCAACTTGTTATTTTCACAGCATCAGAATAAGAAATCTCTCTTTTAAAAAAAATTATTTTAGTACAGGGTCTATAGTGTCTCACTACACAGATGCTCTGCCTAAGCAGGTGCTGCGTTTTCTGGCCAGCCCAAGAAATCTTTTGATGAAGTGAAAATAAATGGAAAAGTAGGTGATTTTAGATTTTAATTAATTATTTAAATTTATAGTAATATTCAATTGTATGGTACCAATGTACTTGACTCCATTAATGACTAACAGTCTTTATGAAAAGTTTTGACAACAGAAAAACTGAGAATGTTTTTCTCTATATCTTAATTTAGTGTTTTAGTTTTCTTCTAGGGAAAACTAGGGACTGTGCATAGGGATTGAACCCAGGATCTCATGCCTGCTAAGCAAGTGCTTTCTGCTGAGCTACTCTCTAGCCCTAAATTTTAATGTCTGTTCCCCTATAGGGTCGTCTTTTTTATGCATGTGACAGACCCAAAGCTGAGCAGTGTAAGTTTTTCAAGTGGCTGGAGGAAGTGACATCCAGCAGGGCAGCACCAGAAGTGTCCACACCCAGTGTGGTTCTGAGCAACCTGAAGAGTCTCGGTTTGTACCTGCGAGGCCAGAGGATCCCAATCTACGAGGAATGCCAGCTTCTGGTCAGGTGTGTTTCAAGGTGCTGAGTCACTGTCTGTGATTGCACCAGGGGACAGTGACTGAGTGGTATGATCAACAGGTTGAAGGAAGTAGAGACAAGATGAGCATGTCACAGAGAGACTGCCCAGTTGTAACTAAAGTGAGAATGCATCTTGGAAGCTCTTGGCCCCTTTAAGCATCAGGAGGGTAGGCAGATCAAGATGGCTGGCAGTAGATTATTTTCCTGCCTGGTCTAGGTCTACCATGTAGTCAGGGATCTTCTGCCCAGTCTCAAGGGAAACCACCGAACAATCCACAGTCACTGTTAGTGGGTAGTAGCTAAGAGGCTGAGCTCTTGGCCTGTGAGATAGGATGGGGGATGCTTCTGTTTAGAAGTCCATGTGTTACAAGGATAGGATTGCTTCTGGTGATATGGTGAGTATCTCCATGGTGGTGTGAGAACAACCAGGCTCTCTCCTACATACTTTGTTATTTCCTTTAATTGGCACAGTGAGCTGTAGGCTAGGGAGACAGTGGGGATAGGTTATTATTCTCACTTTACCACTGGAGAAGGGGCTTTTAGGTACTTCTCTTACCACTGTCTCTTAAGATTAATGACAGTCCCCCACCCACCATTGGCATTAGGAATTAAATCCAGGGCCCTCATAGTGAGCTGTGTCCTTGTCCCTCCTAACTTTATTTTGAGACATGACTTTGCTAAATCAATAAACTGCTTAGTCTGGACTTGAACAGTCAGCCCTCCCAGGATGCTGGGATTACAGGTCCAGATAGAACTAGGTCAATTCTGTAAGTGTTGTTATTTTCTAGATATATAGTTTTTGGTTTTTGTTTTTGTTTTTGCAGTACTAGGGATTGAACTCAGGACCTTGCGCTTGCCAGGCAGGTGCTTGTTCTACTGAGCTATCTTCCCAGCCCCAAGGGTTGTTATTTAGTTTGTATTTTTCCTTTCTTTCAGTACTTTAATTAGTGCAGTTTCTTACACACTTGGTCTTTTTTTTTTTTTTTTTGTGGAACCGGGGAATTGAACTCAGGACTTTGGGCTTGTCAGGGAAGTGCTTATTCCACTGAGCCATCTCCCCGCCCCCCCCTTTTTTTCTTTCTAGTGTGGAATAAGATGCTATTTAATTTTATTCTTCCATACCTAATTTTTTTATGTATATGCTTTAATGATTTTTTTTTATAATAAGTTTTGGACAATTTCATTTTTATACATCTGGGTATGATTTTATTCAGATTTCTTGTGCTAAAGGTTCATTCTTCTTGGAAGTGTGTTGTTATAAGTTCAACTATATTCAGAAATTTTAAATCTTTAAATATTTATTGCCTACCTCTTTTACTTTGAGAATTCTAATTATATGAATATAAGTTTCTTGATTTTGACACAGAATGAACTACTATATGATTTTTTTTTTTCTTTTTGAGACAGGGTCTCACCATGCAGTTCAGGCTGACCTTAAGCTCACTTTGTAGCTCAGGCTGGTCTCGAACTCACAACAATCCTCCTGCCTCAGCCTCCTGAGTGCTGGGATTGCAGGCATGCGCCACAACGCCCGGCACTACTATAGGATTGATTTGTAAATTTTTCATTTTTATTTTGGACAGTTTTTATTGGTGTATTCATTGAAGTTTGTAAGCAATTTATTTACAGAATGTGTAGTTTGTATACATGTATGAAAACATATAAACATATGTAACTATATTTTTTGTGCTGTATTTTAAAGATTTTTAAAAACTTTAGCTGGAAGTTAGTACAGAGCTATACTCCCTCATGCATGTATAATTCCAGTTACTGGGGATGGGGAGGAGGGAGGATTGCATCTTCAAGGTCAGCCTGGCAATTCGGTGAGACCTTGTCTCAGAATAAAGTGAGAAGGGCCAGCTATAGCTCATTGATCTTGTGCTGGTCTGGGATGTGAGAGACTTGTGATTGAAGCCTGGCATCCCCTCCAAAATCAAACACATGCACAAGCATGGAATATACCTTAATATGTAAACTATTTTTTCACTGTTGATGATTGAACTCAGGGCCTTTGTAATGAGCTACTTTTCTAGCCCTTTTGCGAGAGGCTGTCATTAGGTTGCCCATGCTGGCCTTGAACTTGCCATCCTCCTTCCTTAGCCTTCCAGAGTACTGATATTATAGGTGTGCAGCACTACACTTGGTTGAAATTTATGTTTTACTTTTTTTTGTTGTGCTTTTAGAAAAGGATTTGATGTTCAGAGAAAACAATATGGCAAACTAAAGAAGTATACTACTCCTGAATGTTACAGTGAACCCAAAAGCAAGCTTTATCTTAAGCTGAGTTGGAAAGAAAATTCTTCAGTCTATAGCAAAGGTTAGTTGATGGCTCCGTTACATATAGATGAACAGCTGTCACGTACAGCTTGGTAAATTATGTTTAAGAGAAATTTTAAAAGTATGGCTTAAAAAGTATGGCTTAATAGAACGATCTGTAGTACACTACAGTATAGTAAATTAGATCATTTCTAAAAACTATATCTTAGCCGGGCATGGTGGCGCATGCTTGTAATCCCAGCACTTGGGAGGCTGAGGCAGGAGGATTGTTGTGAGTTCGACCAGCCTGAGCTACAAAGTGAGCTTAAGGCCAGCCTGAACTGCATAGTGAGACCCTATCTCAAAAAAAGACAAAAAAAAAAAAAAAAAAAAAAGCATATCTTAAGTTTTTTGAGCTTTTAAAAATTTTATTACAGGGCCAGGGAGATGGCTCAGTGGAATAAGTGCTTCCCTGGCAAGTGCAAGGGCTGAGTTCAATCCCTGGTTCTGCCAAAAAAGAAAAAAAGAAAAGAATACCAGGACCTATTTATTAAAAAGTCACATTAAATTCTTGGCATCATACAAATACATATATTGATTCAACCATATCTTGACCTGTTACAGAATATAAGCTGAAAAATGAGGTAAGTTTGTATCAATACATCTTTCATTATCTGCTCAATTTCACAGCAGCATACATGTGTGTACCCACAAAGGCAGATTTCATCAGAGTAAGGACTTATGTGTAGGAAAGGATACAACTAGGGGAGTGAGGGACAGCCTGTGGACTGGGAGACTATGTGCTAATAAGCAACCAGTGTCCAAACTAGGTGAGGAACTCCAGCAACTCGGTGAGAAAACAGATCTTCCTGCTGGAAGCGTGGAGAGACTTCAACAAACACTTCCCCAGGAGGGCATGAATGGCCTGTGTCTTCAGGAAAGAGTGCAGATGGATGTCAATCAGAACTTGAGCAAGGCTTCTCCTGCCTTCCAGCCTGGAGCAGCATGGGCCGGTGTGGAGTGCAGAGCAGGGTGATGGAGTGCCTCTGGGAAAACTGCACTGGTGGTGCTGTGCCTCAGAACCAGAGTTAGGGCTGCCCTGTGGCCAGCAGTCAGCCCCTGGGGGTTATGTTCAAAAGAAAGGATGCAGTTTTGTTTTGCATCCTGAGCTGCTGAGCTATCGTTTATGATAGCAAAGACCTGGCAATAGCCTGAAAATCCTGCAGTGAAGATTAAAGAATACGTTATGTATGGGATATTATTTAGAATAGATAATATTATGAGCATGTCTCAGTTACCTTTGTCATGGCTGAGACAAAATGCCTGAAATCCTCAGTTAAAGGAGGAAAGGTTTATTTAGTTCACAGTTGGTGGAGGCTTTAGTCCAAATTAAGCAACTCCAAGGCAGGTTGGTGCAGTAGAGGGACATCACAGAGGTGAACTGTTGATGCAGGCAGAAGCAAACAAGTGACAAGAGACAGCCTCTTTCTGTTTTACATTTTATCCAGGCTACTCAGAGCAGGTAGCATTCACACCTTTAAATTTAGTGCCTAAAAAGCCCCACATATGACTATATGAGACTTTGGGGGGACATTTAGACACAAGCCATAATATAGTCTAAGTGGCTTTCAATAGGGAATAAAGAAGTAATGACATATATGGTATTATTCTGCATAGAAACTAGTATTCCATTTAAGTGGCTTTCAGTGGAGAATAAAGAAAGAACTTAGAACTGTATTTATTTAGCCTTAAGAAGAAGGAAATCACATTTGGGACATGTATAGGCTGAAAGGACTTCATATTAAGTGAAGCAAGTCAGATCTGCACTGTCTCACTGGTGTGAATCTAAAGTAACTAAACTCAGACAAACAGAAGGTGATGGCAGGATTCCAATGGTGGAGGGAATGGGGAGATGGGGAATTCAGACTGTTAGGATGCAGCTCTTGCACCCTATAGCAGTATGGCTGGTTACACATAATATATTCATGCTGAGTGTGTGAACAGACGCATGTATTTCCAGGTACTTGGGCCCTGAGGGTGGTGATTGAAAGATCAAAGCCAACCTAGGCAACCGAACAAGATCCTGTCTTAAATGCAAAAATGGCTTGGGTGTAGCTCAGTGGCAGAGTATTTTCCTCACCTGCACAAGGCTTTGTGTTCAATCCCAGGATGCCCCTCCACCCCCCACCCAGGGGTGTGTACTGGACTTTGTAAAGGGAATAGATCTCAACAGTCCTCACCATCTAAACATGAAAACGTGGCTGTCAGGTGGGAGCGTGATTCTTAGCCTGAATGTGGGAATCATGGCAGAATGGGTTACCTGTGTGAAACAAGTGGGGCTGGGGCGTGGCTCAGTGGGCCCCAGGTGCTATTGGTGCAGTCAAGGCTCTGGCTGCCCCTGTAGTGCTGTCCTGTCCTTGAATGATATTCACTTGTTTGTTCGCCACTCATGCTTGAGCAGAGCTGGGGAAATGCTTGTCCTTTCAGATGATCTCTGGGTGATTTCGAAAACCTTGGACTTCTCACTGGACACGTTCATTGCATGCAGCGTTTTCTTTGGCCCGTCCTCTGCCAATGAGGTGGAGCTTCTACCTCTGAAGGGTTACTTTCCGTCCCGCTGGCCCACTAACGGTGAGCATCTGTGACCATCCCTTTTCCTCTTCAGAAGAGTGATAGGCCTGGCCTGCACCCAAAGCTAGGACACCTGTGGGCCCATTTGATTCTGCCAGCAAGAGCACTTGTCAGGCCTAGCTTCCTGTGTGTGTCCCTGAAACATCTGACAGTTTAATGTAGGGAACTTTCTGCAGCTTGTGCCCCACAGGGCTGACAGTAGCTTTGCTTCCTGAACCATCATTTAAATATTTTGTTAAAATTGAATTTTACACAGTGTATCCTTGGTTTTTAAAAATATAGGCATTAAGTTGTGTGTGGCGTACACACTTATAATCCCAGCACTCTGGGAGACTGAGGCAGGAAGATCACAATTTAAAGCCTATCCTGGCAACTTGGTGATTTAGAGTCTCTTATCTCAAGAAGGACAGGCTGGCAAGATAGCTCAGTGGACTAAAGCTCCTGTTTAGGCAAGCATAGGCAAACAACAGGAACCGTGGTTTGATCCCAGCACCACATGCTGGGCGGGCCTGCCCCTTCCCCAGGGCATACTGAGCTAGCCAGAGTCTGGGGGCATAGTGGTACAACCCTGCAATCCCAGTGCTGGGGAGGCTGAAAGCAGGAGGATCTCCATGAGTCTGAGCTGTGTAGTGAGACCCTGTAACAACTAAATACATGAGAGAGAGAGAGAGAGAGAGAGAGAGAGAGAGAGAGAGAGAGAGAGAGAGAGAGAAGCTGAGCATGTAATTTAATGTGAAGGTTCAGGTCTAATCCCGACTCCTACTGCTCTCAAAAAATAAAGGAAAAAAGATTAAACACTATAAATTAGCCTTTTCAAATGATTTCTTTTTCTTTTTTTATGCATTTTGGACTCTTAATGATCCTCTTTGCTTTCAGCCTCCCTAGTGCTGGGATTGCACTAGGGACTGGCTCAGACTGGCTCAGCCCACCCTGGGGGTGGAGCTGGTGTGGCATGTGGTGCTGGACATTGAACCACCGTCTGGCACTTGCCTAAGCTTGCTTAGGCAGGCACTTTAGTACGCTGAGCTATCTCACTGGCCCTCAAATGATTTTTTAATCAAGTTCTCATTCTCTTGGTTTATTTGAAGGTACACTTATTTCATGCTGAGAGGTCTTAGAAATGTCTTTGTGTGTGTGTGTGTGTGTGTGTGTTTTAGGGAAGGGTCTATAGGGTGTTTAGGGTCTCACTACTAGATGGAACTTGCAGTGATCTGCCTGTTTATAGCCTTGTAAGAGCTGGGATTACTGGTGTGCACCATCACGCCCAGTCTCAATTGCTCAGTGGCCCTGGGGGTGGGGCTGGCAGACAGGCCCTGAGATTGAATCCCAGGCCCCTGCACCTGTTTGCAGACGCGTTAATCCTCTGAGCTATTTGGCTAGCCCAAATGTTCAGTTTTGAGTGTGTCTTTTTATTAAGTTTGTTTGAGGCAGGGTTTTGCTATGTATTCCAGGCCTATGTATTCCAGGCTGACCTTGAATTCATATTGTAGCCCAGGCTGATCTTGAACATCTGGCAATTCTCTTGCCTCTTCTTTTCAAATTTTGAGATTCTTAGTATGTATCGTCATGCCTGACTCTTTAGCATTCTGAGACAAAGTCTCACTGTGAAGCCCAGGCTGGCCTCAAAATTGAAGTGATCCTCCTGTCTCAGCCTCTTGGGGGCTGGCACTATGGGCACCACTACAACCTGTGAGAAGTTCTGCATTAGACAAGCTACTCACCTTATTGTTTTTAAATAAAGAAACCTTTACTATTAAGCTGAATCCCTATCTAATTCTGGAATCTGTTGGCTTCTTTATTCATTTTCATTTGTCTATTTCTAGTGGTTGAATTTGGTTTGTAATTAATGACATAGCATTTAATGATATTTTTCTAATATTTTGTGTGTTTTTATAATCTTTTGGTTTTTAATTAAATAAATGTAGTCAACCAGTTTGAGTAGAACCAAAGCCTAAGTAAACATTTGTCACGTTCATATGGATATTTTCATATTTGTTGGCAACTATTTCCTTATTGATAGCAGTTTTCTAATTTCCTGTTTTCTATTTTAATAAACGAAAAGAATGCATTAGATATTTAAGACTATACAGACACTGCTGTATAGCATGAGTGGTATGCTGAGTTGGCCACAGTACGCAAACTCAGAAATGTGTTCCGTCCATTGAGTTATGTCCAGGTTGGCTTGAGTGGCACAGTTTGTGGTGTTTACATAGAGGGTGACAAACAGGTCCTATGACTCCATTGTGAAAGTTCGAGGCCCGTGGAGGTTTATTTGTTTCAGGTGAGTCAGAAGCCAACAAGCTCTAAGTTACAAGGACATTCCCCCCCCAGCCCCCAGGTTCTCACTCTTCCCATCTCCCTCTAGCTGTGGTCCACGCGTTGTTGGTTTGTAATGCCAGCAGTGAGCTGACGACGCTGAAAAACATCCAGGAATACTTTCACCCCGGAATGCTGCCCCTCACGCCGCACCTGTTAGCCATGTAAGCTGCTGTTTCTCTTGCATTGTTGGTGTCAGAGAGGTAGCTGGGAGTGAATGCAAAAATAAGTAAAATCCACACATGAGCTTTGCTAGTGGACTTTTCTTTCTCTTGAGACAAGGAGGCTTCTGGCTGCTAATATTTCATCATGAAGAGACAAAGGGATCGGGGAGAATGCAGGTGCATTCTGCCTTAGAGGGTTCCAGGCCCTAGACTTGCAGGCTTCAGTCCTTGTGCTGCAAAAACAAAAGCCAGCAGAAAAATTCAAAGATGGGGGCCAGGGAGATGGCTTAGTAGAGTAAGCGCTTCCCTGGCAAGCACAAGGGCCTGAGTTCAATCCCTGGTTCTGCAAAAACAAAACAAAATAAAACAAAACACTAAACTTGGGGCTGGGAAGATGGCTCAGTAGAATAAGTGCTTCCCTGGCAAGTGCAAGGGTCTGAGTTCAAGCTCCAGTTCTGCAAAAGCAAAAAAAAAAAAAAAAAAAAGAAAAAGAAAAATTCAAAGATAAAAGGAATATGCATATTTTCATTTATTTATTATGACTTTGGCTAATAAGTTGCAATTGTTTTTTCTTTATCACAGGATAATTTTTATTTTTATTTCATTTTATTTTATTTGTATTTAATGTAGGGTCTACAGGGTCTCACTACACAGATCAGACTCTTAGTGATCCTCTTGTTTTCCCAAGAGCTGGGATTACAGGTGCTCAACACCACACCCAGTCTTAATCTGTGTCTCAGCATGCCCCGAGGACAGGGCCAGCATGGCAGGCCCAGGATTGAATCTGACCTCTGCATCCGCATGAATTTAGGCCCTTGTGCTTGCCAGGGAAGTGTTTATTCCACTGAGCCATCTCCCTGGCCCTTTTTTAAAAAATGTAATGTTTTTCTTTATTGATTTTTTTTTTGTTAGTTTTTGTTTTATTTTGTATTTAGTACAGGGTCTATAGGATCTTACTTCATAGATCAGATTTGTAGTGATCTTTCTGATTTCAGCCTCCAACTGCTGGGATTATAGGCAAGCGCTACCATGCCCAGTCTCAATTGCTATCTCAGCATGCCCCAGGGGCGGAGCTGGCATGGCAGACCTGCAGCATAACTTTTAAAAGCTCATGCAAATCTTCATTTTTTTATTCTGCATTTTTATACTACATACTGTTTAACATTTAAAAGAATCATTTCACAGCTTTAATCAGTATATGTTATATGTGTCAATAGTATGCAGATTTTACTTTTGCCATTACCTGTGTTTCACATATAATTTTTCAATCCACTGCAATTCATTTATTGCAGTGTTGCCAAGGTCTTTGTTTAAAAATGATGACTTTATGTTCAATTCATTAACTGACTTAAAAAAAGGTCTGTCTTTCAATTTGAAATTTTATTGTCTATCTTGTCCTATTTTATGCTTTTTCTACTACAGTGAAACTCTTGAGAGGGAGGCTCAAGACAGGGTCTCACTTTGTAGTTCACACTACAAAGTGAATTCACAGTTCTCCTCTCACCTCAGCCTCCCATGTGCTGGGACATAGTGTGCCATCCATCATGCCCTGTTTACCACAGTGAGATTCCAAATGAAAACCATCTGTAGGATTTTGTTACATTATTTATTCATTTGGAAATGAATTCAAATGTTACAAAAGGAGAAATAAAAGCAATTCATTTATTGCAGTGTTACCAGATATAGTCTATATCAGTTCTCTAAGTCAGTCTACCAGTTAGTAGCATTGTGGTTTTGGTTACATGAAGGTTACCTAAGCAGTGTGTAAACTGAGGCTCCAGCTGGCAGGCAGAGAGTGACAAACAGCATCTGTTTTCCTGTGTACCCTGCTGCAGTTCAAGTGCATTCCTTGCATGACACCAGGAAAGCTCAGCTGTGAGCAGTCTGCGCTGTACCTCTGATGGTCTCTCATTTGTAGTTGATTTGCTGCCTTTTTTTTTTTTTTTTAACTAGGTCTGCAGCCCCGACAGCTCACAGTAAGAGTGCCGATAAACGAAGGTTCACCCCGCCGGCCTTTGCCAGCTCACGCATGACCTGGATAGAAGGGCCGGAGCGGGAGTGGGCACTGCATCTGGCCAGCGAGCTGGGCCGGGCGCATGGGCTGAATGATGACCAGGCTGCGGCCCTGAGCCAGGTGGCCCACATGCTGGCAGTTCCCAGTGGTGCCAATGATCCCTCCAGCCTCCCCATCACCCTCATCCACGGTGAGTGGCACGCACACCCTGCCTGGAGCAGGGTCAGGCTGCTGTTGTGCCCTAGTCCACTCCACAGCCACTAGGTCTGTTCCTGAGGCCTTAACTGCTAACCCATGAGGGAAGCAGGATGACCCACAAAGGCAGTAGTAGGCCCTGATGGAGCAGTGCTGTCCAGTCCCATGGGAGCATCCAGGTCTGACCTGGGTATCTCGAGTTGCTGTGTGATGGTGGGCTTAACTACTGGAAGGATACTTTGTTACTCCTCAGCAGTTCACTTCCACCCTTCACAGAAACTATTCCAAACCCTCGTTCTCAACCTCATCCTGCCTTTTCCTTGTCGCCTTTGAAGCTGATCTTGCCTCTAAAATAGGAAATTAGCTGGGTGCAAGCCTGCAATCTCAGCACTCAGGAGGCTGAGGCAGGAGGATCTCTGGAGTTCTCTGGGCTACCTAATGAGTTGAAGGTGCCTGAAGTACATAGTAAGATGCTGTCTTACTAAGAAAAAGGGAAAGAGAAGAAAAGTGAATTTTTTTACTAAAAGAAGTAGCAAACTTCTTTTAATGTCCTATATACTTTTCTGAGGTACACAGTTTTAGACCTGGTTTTGCCTTTGTCAGTGAAGGGCCTTCATGCCCTCTGGCAAGAGTAATGTACTTATTCTGATCTACATTCCTCCATAGCTTATATCTGCTGGCAGACCTGTTTCCCAAAGCTGATTCTGCGTTGTCCTGAGGAGTTATATCACATCTACCTGTGGACCACTGGATACCTAGGAGTCATTACTGTTTTTCCTTATTCTCATTGTCTTCCCATGTCCCTGAATCCAGTCAGTCACAGAGCTGGGTCTCATCTTCCCCAGTGAGTCTGCCCTTCCAGTTTCTATGTGTCCCTCTGTGTAGCTCCTCTATAGCACTAGAGCCCTGCCCATGTCCTAGATATACCACTGGTCAGTGATGTGGTCCTGGCAGGGTTAGCTAGTCTTTGTTCTCTGCCATAAAATAAGGATAATAAAAGCATCTCCTCTGGGGTTGCAGATTGGACAGTTCATAGCTGCATGCTGACTGGGACGCCCTAGCAAAGCCAGCAGCACTTAGCATTGTTAGAGTTTTTATGATTATCTCACATAGCACTTGAGCTACCTTTTACATTTCTACATATTGTGACCCAGTTAGTTTTTCTAAAACACAATCTGCTAAGTTCTGTCCTAGTGCTTAAAATCATGGATGACTTTTCTAGCCCATTAAGATTTATTTGTTTTGAGGCAAAGTCTTGCCATGTGGCTCAGGCTGGCCTTGAACTATGAGCTCACACTGCCTTTGAACTTGTTATGGTGTGTATCTAGATGTCCTCCCAAAGCCTTATGTGGTGGGGTTTCCAGAGGTGGCTGCATCTGGAGTGTGTGATTGCTATATTAGCCTATTGACTCCTTTGACAGAGTGCTGGGTGTGGGTAATAGAAAATTCTACCTTTGGAGTGGATGCTTCCTGCCTTAAGGGCAGGTAGCTTGGATAGCATATAGGGGACAGAGAGAGGGTTGTCACTTGCTGCTTGCTGCCTTTTGCTTGTGTGCTGTGCCACAGTTGGAGCCAGCCAACTGTAAACTGAAACCTCTATGAACTGTGATCTTAAACCTTTCCTCCTTTAACTTTGGTGTCTTTTTTTTTGTATTTTAGGACAGGGTCTACAGGACCTACAGGGTCTCACTACTACATCAGACTCTAGTGATCCACCTGTTTTCAGCCTCCTTGGGATAACAGGGGTGCACCACCATGCCCAATCTCAATTGCCTTTGCAGCACACCCTGGGGGTGGGACCAGCACCACACACGGGAATTGAACCCCAGCTGCTGCACTCTGCCTGAGCAGGCGATTTAGTCCACTGAGCTATCTGGCAGGCCCATTGCCACCTTTTACTTTTAGGAAGCATTTCCATTACCAAAGCAGAGACAAACATGCTTCTGTTGGTGGTCCTGTAACAGCGTTTCTTCCTGTAGTCTTTCATCCTTATCCCTTCACTTGTTCAGCCTATTAAGGTGATTATGGTCTCATTCTGGGGACAAGTGTGTTGATCATTCCTCTAGTCCTATGTTCACCATGTAGTGGGTCCTCAGGGTTTTAAACTTGTTCAGTATCTAAATGAAGGAGAACATAGGATAGATGGAGGAAATATTTCTGGTATTTTCAGAAACGTTTTAGAGTGTAGTCTTGACCCTTTCTCCTTCCTTTTAAATCGTCAGGTGTTTTTGGTGCGGGCAAGAGCTATTTGCTGGCAGTGGTGGTGTTGTTCTTCATTCGCCTGTTTGAAAAGAGTGATACTCCTGTGGTAGGAAACAGACGGCCGTGGAAACTTCTTATTTCCTCCTCCACCAATGTTGCTGTGGACAGAGTACTTCTGGGGTAGGTGTGACAGGTGCTCTAGTGTTGGCTGTGAGGAGGGGCAGTCACCTGGCCCTGGGATCCCTGCAAGATCCATGAGCTGGTACCAGGAGCAGTGACTGACAGGCTGCTTGCTGATTGGATGCCAAGCCTGGCAGTGTAGCACCATGAGAGATGTTCACATGAAAACTCCAGTCCAGCCCAGAACCCACAGCAGAGGCTCAAGGGCACAGGCTGCTGCTCAGGGCTGCCTCTGCAGCATGCGGTCCTGGCTGCTGGGTGGCTTCTCTAGGAGGATGGGCAGGTCCAAATCCTGCTCCATATTTAAAAACAGTGGCTCTGAGCTGGGTGTGGTTAGCACACCCATAATCCTAGTACCCTGGAGGCTGAGGCAGGAGGATTGAAAGGGCTAGCTTGGGCAATTTATCAACTTTGTCTCTGACCCAGAAGTTTGATATCTTGTTGTTTTAGAAGAATCTAAAATTAAATCCCAGAACTGACATGTAGAGGCCAGTGTGTTGGCCATCTGCCCCTGTAAATGAACAGTATTAACAAACCAGAGCAATCTATGTAAGTCATATTCCTGGTTTCAGTAAGAGGATTCAAAGGAGGCAAAAGAGATTATAGTTTGTGATTACATTAACATTTTATGAAAAATACAAAGAAAACATTATGTAATATTTTACCACCATTTCAGTATTTAAATGTGTGAATTTCAACATAGAAGAAGCTTTCTTCATTTTTAAATCTTTTTGTTTGTGATATTGGGTATTGATTTTTTTTTTTTTTTTTTGTGGTCCTGGGGATCAAACTCAGGACCTTGTGCTTACCAGGCAGGTGCTTATGCAACTGAACTATCTCCCCAGCCCCTGATATTGGGTATTAAATCTAGTGCCTTAGCATTAAGTCTCAACTCCTGCCTGTATTTATTTATTTAATTTTATTTTGAGAAAAGGACTTGCTAAGTTACTAAATCATATAGGCTAGGCTCAAACTGTGCTGTCCTCCTGCCTCAACCTCCCAGAGTTCTGGAGTTCCTGGTATACACCACCACGCCTGACTGACAGCATTTTATGACGAAAAATATTTTGTAATTTAAAAATCTAAGCTTTTAAAAATTAACTTTCATGTTTATATAAATTAATATATATGTACAATATAGGTAAATTTTACATTTTGCTTTCTAAACTTCGAATTCAGTAATATACAGTATTTTATGTCCTGTTTTTAAAATACACAACTTTTTAAAAAACACAATTTTCTAAGATTTAGAAAATGGTTGTACACACCTGTAATCCCAGCATGTGGGAAGCTGAGGCAGGAGGATTACTACAAGTTCAAGCCCAGCTTGGGCTACAAAACAGGACCCTTTCTTGGGCAGGGGAGATGGCTCAGTGGAATAAACACTTCCCTGACAAGCACAAGGGCCTGAGTTCATTCCCTGGTTTCACTAAAAAAGACCCTTTCTCAAACCCCATGCCAAAAAAAACAAAAACAAAACAAATCTAGAAGTTAAAATGGAGACAGTAGGTACGTCCTGCATACTAAAAGGGGATGGAAGCATTTTTAAAAGATTCCTTAATGCTTAAATCTCTCAAAAGGATGCCTGTCAGACTGTGATTAGCAGAGGATGTCTCAAGGGCCTGAGGCTGGACTCAGACCTTTCTGCCCAGGAAGTATTATTTCTGTGTGCACTTGTCCTGTTGCAGTGGACAGAGCCGGGCACAGTCACTGAGAAGGGCGCAAGAGCTTGGGTGTTTGTTTTGTTTTGGTTTTGTTTTTGCAGATCCAACCAAGGACCTCACATGTATTAAGTCAGTCTATCTATACATGCATTTGTTATTTTTTTTGCTAAACTGGGGATTGAACTCAGGCCCTTGCGCTTGCCAGGGAAGTGCTTATTCCACTGAGTCATCTCCGTGGCCCCCTATATTTGCATTTGACCAAAAGTTATCAGAAATGTCTTCAAAATGTGTTACACAAAACCGATCTTACAACTACAATACACTTCTGTTGAGTGTAAAATATTCACAATGAGTCAGGTAACTCTAGAAAGTGTACAATTACATGAAATTAATTTTTTTTTTTTTTTGTGGAACTGGGGATTGACTCAGGCCCTTGCACTTGCCAGGCAAGCACTTATTCTACTGAGCTGTCTGCCCAACCCCCCTATAAAACTAAATTTTAGTAACTAAACATTACAAGAAACTATATAATAAATAATCAGGACCTATTTTATCTTGATTTCTTTAAAGGCTTCTCAGTCTTGGATTTGAAAAGTTTGTCAGGGTTGGAAGCATCAGGAAGATAGCCAAGCCGATTTTACCATATAGGTAAGAGTGCTAGCTTCTTCAGTTCGGGGAAGTGTATAGTTCTTTGCAGTTCTTCCCTTCAGTCTGTTTATGAATGAGAAGAGGATGCTTTCTTCTCTTCTCGCTTGACCCAGAAGATGGAATCTGTAGGCCACCGTGACTTTCCTTGGGACAACCCAGGCTGCATCCCATCAGGGTGCTTTTATCTGGCTTTTTTTACCTCCTCTTTCTTCAGCCCAGGTTCATTGCACAGAGCTAGGTTCTCCTTCACCCTTCACTTTTACTTCTTCAAATAAACCTTATTCATGTTAAAGTAAAAAGAAAAAAAAAACAGATTCTGTGTTTTTCTCTTTTGTGATTCATGGGGAATGAAATAGGAGTATTCTTTTCCATATATATATATATATATATATATATATATATATATATATATATATTTTTTTTTTTTTTTTTTTTTTTTTTTTTTTTTTTTTTTTTTTTAGCCTGCATGCAGGCTCAGAGAATGAAAACGAGCAGTTGAAGGAGCTCCATGCGCTCATGAAAGAGGACCTGACTCCCGCTGAGAGAGTATGTGTGAGGAAGAGCATTGAGCGGCACAAGCTGGGCACCACCAGGACCCTGCTGAGGCAGGTGAGCTGCTGCTTCATTTATGTGCCTCAGAACCTCCTCATTTCCACTGTGGAAGAGTATTTTCTGTAACAAAGCAAGCAGTTGTGCCAGCACAGACAGTGAGCATGTGCATGGATGGTGTCCTGCTGGTGTGAGTTCTGTCTGCAATCCATACACAGCATTTTCTTATTCAACACACCTGATTCATTTTCTCTCCTATTTGCACATCTGTTTATAAGGGGGAAGTAAAGAGGTGGATTAGAATCAGTGCAAGCTCTTGGAAATAGTTGTATTCTAGGAGAAACAAAGAAAGAACAGCTGTGGTGGGGCACATTGTTAAGGTGGAGTTTGTCTTTGATGCTCTTCAGAAGGCAGCTTCAAGAGCTGGAATGCCAGGGCACAGACCCACAGAGCATCCAGCCAGTGTGGTGTCCACTGGGGGAGCCACTTCCTGCTATGGGAGGAGACTGAGGGAAGGACAGTTGCTGCCTTCTTGACTGTGTGGGTCCTGGGCATTTTCTGCAGGAGACAGAGAAGGCAGCATGCTCAGGACCCTGGTTTGGTCAGCAAAATAATGCTGTTTGACAGGTGAAATCTCAGGGCTTTAAGTGAGACAACAACTGGTACTCCACAGATAACTGGGGCCCAGATTTAGGTTATGGTTGAGTCTCTCAGAACAGTTGCCTGGGTGTGGTAATCTTCCCCTCACAGATGGTAGTACACAAATACAAGCTGAACTTCTGTGCAACTGAAAGATTTGGTGTGTCCTCTCCACTAACTACCTTTTACCATTCAATTTATGGCCATGCTTCCCCTACATCATAGCAAAATCTCAGGCAGAAGGTGAATGTGCAGGAATAATCTCACAGGGAGCAGGGGATTGAGAATAGTCAACCTACAACAGGTTCTTATTCTAGAAGTCCTCAGGGAGGGTTTCACATTGATTTTTGTAATATGAATTACAGAGAAAGCTCTGTTTTGCCTTCTTTGGAAAGGCTTAAAACCACTAATTTGTTCCGCAAATACAAATTAGGGATGTGTGTAAGCTACTTACCATGTTATTTACTTACCTGACACAACAATGGTGTATATATATATAAAAAAAAAAAAAGTGCAGTGTAAGAACAGTGTTCTGATCACTTGTTAAATGAAGCCCACTTATAATGATCTATTGCTTATTAACATTATCTGTTCACAAACAAAACTTTTTTTCTTTTTTGGTGGAATTGGGGATTGAACTCAAGTCCTTATGCTTGCCAGGCAGACACTTATTCTACTGAGCTATCTCCCCGGCCCCCAAAAACTATTTTAGAGAAAATTTTTTTAAGGGCTGGAGAAATAGCTCAGTGAATAAATGTTTGCCTAGCAAGTGCAAGGTCCTGAGTTCAAGCCCTGGTACCACAAAACAAAATTAAAAGCTTTTGGCTAACAAGTACCCAGTCCTATTAATCAATGAGACCTGACACATATTTATTTATTTATTTTTCATTTATGTGTTTGGTATAGAGTCTTATCCTCCAGTTCTCAGCCTCCCCAGCACCAGGATTACAGGTGTGTGTCTCCATGCCTGGGTTCACTGGCTCAGTATGCCCCCAGGGATGGGGCCTATGTGGCATGTGGGACTGGGGTTTGAACCCTGGTCCCTGAGCTTGGCAAATCAGGCACTTAGTTTGGTGAGCTATCTCACTTGCCCTGACACATTTTTTTTAAAGTGATGACTCTTCACAATAAAACTGAATTTTAAAAATGCTTCATGGTTAAGTACTGTTTCCTAGGTCAGTAACAAAGTTCTCTTGTTAAGTATTTCAGCAGTATAAAAATAAATTGAAAAAATAAGCAATATTAATTTTTATTTTATTTTTTTGGCAGAACTGGGTATTGAACCCAGGCTCTTGCGCTTGCCAGGGAAGCCCTGCCCCATTAATATAAAGTTTTAAAGAAGAAACTTAGTTCTTCAGGTTTCTGTGTTACTTCTTTTCATTTATTCTTTTTTGTTTTTGTATTTAGGACAGGGTATACAAGGTGTACAGGGTCTCACTGCATAGAGTGGACTCATAGTGATCCTCCTGTAGGTGCTGGGATTATAGACATGTGCTACCACATCCAGTCTCAATTAACGGGTCATTATGCCCTGGGGGCGGGTCCAGCACACAGGCCAGGGGATCATACTTTCCCACCCCTGCATGTGCCTAAGCAGGCACTTTAATCTGCTGAGCTATTTGGCTGGCCCTTATTTCTTTAAGTTAAAAATTGATTCTTGATTTATAAATTTTAACTCTTTGTGGCTGGGAGGTAGCTCAGTGGTCTAAAGGCACCTAGTTAGGCAAGCTTAGGCAAGCATGTAGGGATCTGTGGTTTGATGAGTGGCACCGCATGCCACTCCAGCCCTGCCCCTAATGTGGACTGAGCTGGCCACAAAAACAAAACAAAACAAAACCCAAAACCTTTAGCTCTGTTTTTTAAGGTTATTATTTTAGATACAACTGCCAAACACTAGATGACATATATTTTAGAATGGTACCAGCAGCAATGTAAGCTACAAGGATTGAATGTTTTTAAAACTGTCTTTAGGATTTTTTTATTTTTAATGAAGGACAACCTAACTGATAAAGGTATTATGTGTGATAATATTATTTATTGATAAGAAAATGAAGTATTGTGGCTCAGTGGCAGTACTTTCTTGTTTCACAGGATCTGGATGCAATATTTAACTTGTCAAGCATATTTTTGTAAAGCATATTTGATAAAAAATGATGATCAGGGCCGACCAGATAGCTCAACGAACTAAAGCACCTGCTTTGTTAGAGCGCAGTGGCCAGGGTTAGATCCCCGGCCTGCCATGCCAGCCCTGCCACGCAGCATGCTGAGCTGGAGATTGAGACTGGTGTGGTGGCACGTGCCTGTAATCCTAGCACTTGGGAGGCTGAAAACAGGAGGATCAATATGAGTCTGACCTATGTAGTGAGACCCTGTAGGCCCTGTACACCCTGTCCTAAATTCTAAATAAAAATTAAAGATGATCAGTTTTTAAGGATTGCCCTTGCTAACAGAAAATATTATATTCAGATGATTAGAGGGGAGTGCATATTCCATGAGTGTGTGCACAGGTACATATATAGACAGACATGTTTGTGCATGTGTCACCAGGAGGCTCCCAGGCCAGTGATTACATCTAACCAAAAATGTCACAGTGTGGTTTGCGGCTCAGTGGCAGAGCACTTGCCTCTCCTGCGCACAAGGCTCAGGCTTCATGTCAAGCACTATAAAACAAACCACAGTTTTTTTTTTTCCTATTTATATTTAGTTTGGAGATTACAATAAAGTATTCACTTTTGGTGCTTTTTGCTTTGAGAATTATGACATAATATATAAAGCTTATAAGTATATTAAAGGTTCTGGGTGTCTTTTTAATTCACTGTTTGAAATTAGTCTTTTTTCCCTCCTTAAATAGACCTTAATGCTTCTGTGCATGAGGATGTCAGCAAAGCACAGTTCTTTGCATGTTCCCTTTTCTCCATGGACAGCCTTGTCCTGTGCTGTTGTGCACAGCATGTTGAACATAGAACATATGTCATTGATATTCCCTCAGCCATCAACATTGTAATACTTTCTTTCTGAGTATCAGAATGCACATGGTATTTGTTTTTTGTTTTTTTTTTTTTTTTGTCTTTTCGAGACAGGGTCTCACTGCAGTTCAGGCTGGCCTTAAGCTCACTTTGTAGCTCAGGCTGGTCTTGAACTCACCAACAATCCTCCTGCCTCAGCCTCCCAAGTGCTGGGATTACAGGCATGCGCCACCACGCCCAGCTCTATTTGTTCTGATTGATGAACTTTAGGTTAGGGTTTGGTTAGTAGCATATATATCTTGATTTCTGTTTTGTACGTAGCAATAATAAAATAGAGAGATAAGGGGATTAAAGATTTCAGTTTGTCCAGAGCTAAGTTAGTCCTGGTTGATTTCCATTGTAGCCTGCTCCTTCCTTGGTAAGTGGCTTCTCTCATCTTCTGCTGTCATACAGGTCCTCGTGGTTGGTGTCACCTGTGCAGCCTGCCCCTTCCCCTGCATGAGCGACCTGAAGTTCCCAGTGGTCGTGCTGGACGAGTGCAGCCAGATGACTGAGCCCACCTCCCTGCTTCCCATCGCAAGGTAGCCTGCATGCGGCTTTCATGGAGAATTATTCCAAGGCTGCCCTGACTTAACACCTCAGCAAGTCAAGTGCTAAAACTGATTAATAGGGGCTGGGGAGATGGCTCAGTGGAATAAGCGCTTCCCTGGCAAGTACAAAGGCCTGAGTTCAATCCCTGGTTCCGCAAAAAAACAAAACAAAAAAAAAAAAAAACTGATTAATAGAGAGGGAAATTTTTTGAAGGAAGTGTATGAGAATTCTGTTAGGTTACAGTTTAGACATTTAAATCACAGGATCTTCAACTCCATGAGAGCCCAGGGACTATGTTTTGTGTAGGACTTGGCTAGGACTTCAAAGATTCCTCAGCTAAAGACTGTTCTTTAGTCCCTTATTTTGGTGGAATCTGTCCATATTCTGAATTTTTTTTAGATTATAAATGTTAGATACAAACCCATGCAATTAACCAGCCCAAGCATTCTGATGCGAGTAGAGGATTTATTGGGGGCATCAAGCAGGCTGGCTATCTAGCAGACCAAGACAGCAGCAAATAAGAGCAGGGTATAGGAGACTTTATAGGATCTTTTAGGGAGGGTGACTGTGGGCTGGAACAGCTGAGGAAGAGCTAATCTTGGCAGGGCTAAAGGCGTGTGGGAGACTTTTAATGTTAACAAAGGAAGTTTTGTGGTTGCTTGCCCAGGTCAAAGTCAGATGGATGTTTTGGGTTTGGTTCTGCATGGGGCCAAGGGGGAGAGAATTTGGGGGCAGGGTGCCTGGGAAACCAAGAGGGGGAGAGTGTTTGGGGCAAGGTGCCTGGGAAACTTTGAAATTTGACCTATCAATAAAACAATAAAGGAATATAAGATCAATAAAGAAAAAGTTGAAACTAAAATTCTAAAATTTGGAGAACTGTGGGATCTCCACAGCTGTCCCAGCCAACAGAAACATCCTACTTCTGAGTGCACTGGGAGTTAGCCGAGGCGGCACATCTGGAACACTTATGGGCCCTGGCTTCCGGCTCAGCACCCAGAGAAGCATAACAGAGCCCCTACCGGTATGGGTCTTCCTGGCAGGGTGCATTTGCCGTGCTCAGCCTGGCTAGTGAGGAAGCAGGGGACCAACTGTCAGCATTGCCCAGGACTTGGGAAGTTCTTGGGTCCAAGGTATTGGCTGAGGGGTGGCGTGACCCCTGGGAAGCATGTGGCATGCTTCCTCTCCTGTTCACACCAGCGGATGGCGGTGCTCTTGTCTCCAGGTCATCGCTGAGAGCACTGGGTCTGGAGAGACAGCGTGGCTTGCTTTGGCCATGGTCTATAGTAGAGTTGAGATTTGGATGTATCAACCTTGGACTTTTCCCCACAATTTTACTTCATTTAGCCCCTGAGATTTTTTTATTTTTTTGGCGGAACCAGGGATTGAACTCAGGCCCTTGCACTTGCCAGGCAAGCACTTACTCTACTGAGCTATCTCCCGGCCCCTTACCCAACTTTTAAAACAAGAGTTTAAGCTAAATGCATTTAGAAAGCTTCTCCTAAAAACTTTATGGATCTTAAAAATAAATGTGTCCCATGTGTGTTCTATGGAATACTAATTACATGCAGAGGCCAGGGTGGATATTTCATGTGGAAAATATTGTGAAAGGTTTGCATTAGCACTATGCAGCCTTGTTAGTTTTTTGGGGACACCTCATGGGATTTAGTTGTGGAGTCCATTTTGGAAAGTGCAATATGTCCCTTTTTCAATTCTAGCTTAATTTTTAAAATTTTTGTTTCTAGGTTTGAGTGTGAGAAACTGATCCTTGTTGGAGACCCCAAACAGCTGCCTCCTACGATTCAGGGTTCTGAGCCAGCTCACGCAAGTGGTTTGGAACAGACTCTTTTCGATCGGCTTTGCTTAATGGTACGGAGTTCTATAGGGGTACTGTTTTGTGCATTCCTCCTGTGTGGGTGGTAAAGAGAGGACGTATCAGAAAAGCAATCTTTGTTCTTAAACAGTTAACAATGGGAATTGTTTACATGGCACACATCTTAAAGATAACTAGGGTTTTATGTTTTGGGTTTTTTTTTTTTTTTTTTTTTTTTTTGCCTTTTTGAGACAGGGTCTCACTATGCAGTTCAGGCTGGCCTTAAGCACACTTTGTAGCTCAGGCTGGTCTCGAACTCACAACAATTCTGTCTCAGCCTCCTGAGTGCTGGGATTACAGGTGTGCGCCACCATGCCTGGCGGTTCTATGGTTTTAAAAAGCAGGGCTTTTTTTTTTTGCATACTTGGGATTGAACTCAGGACCTTGTGTTGCCAGGCACTTATTCTACTGAACTATCTCCCCAGTCCCTTAGCAGGGCTTTATGAAAATAATTTTTTCCAGTACTTTAGGAATGGGTAGAAAGCATATAGCTTTTTCTTCCTTTTTTTTTTCCCCTGTATTTTTAGGGAAGGATCTACAGAATGTTCATGGTCTCATTACTAGATCAGACTCATAGCGATCTGCCTGTTTACAGCCTCCCAAGTGCTGGGATTAAAGTCTTAGTGTGCCCTAGGGGCAGGGCCGGCATGGCAGGCCAGGGGATTGAACTCCCCTACTTGCCTAAGCAGGAGCTTTAATCCACTGAACTATTTGGCCCTTATAGCTTTTGTTTTAAAACCTAGAAAACCTATGATGCTTCTGTGAGCAACATGGAGCTCTACTTCACATTTTTAGACATTTAAAATGAATTTTCAATATATTTTAAAAATGTACATTTATCCAAAGTGAGCAGTTCAGTGGTGCTTGTTGCCATCATAGTATTGTGATAAGCATTGGACCTGCTTGTCATCCCTGCCCCTCTTCTCTTGCCCCCAGCAGCCCCAGTCTGCCTTCTGCTGTGGATATTTCTATTCTGGGTTTTCATATAAATGTAGTCACAATATGTGTCCTTTGTTGTGTCTGGATTCTTTCACTTAGCACATTTTTGCAATTCCCCTTTTGGAATCCATACTATGTTACTTATTTTTTCTTAAAGTATGTCTACAGGGTTGTACAAGTATCACCATCCATTTCCACAGCTTTGAAATCATCCTGAACAGAAGCTTTGTGCTAATTAAGTCATTCCTGCTTCCTACTGCCTCTGCTACATTGGGTCAGTCTACTTTTGTCTGTGAACTTGTCTATTGGGTGCCTCACATGAACGTAGCTACCAATATGTGTCATCTGGCTTATTTACTCAGCATAATGTGTTCATAGTTCATCCCTGAGGTATCATGTATAGGAATTTCACTCCTTTGTAAGGCTAAATTTATGTATATTATAATTTCCATTGGTGGGTATTTGGATTGTTTTGCCCTTCTGGCTACTGTGAATAATGTTGTTATAAACACTAGTAGACAAATACCTATACAAATACCAGTACACAATAATTCTGCTTACCCTTTCCCACCAGTAATGCATGAAGGCTCTATTCCCCTATACACTACACTTGTTATTTTCTGCTTTATTTTTATTTTCGCAGTGGCAACCCTAATGAGTGTGTTATCTTGTGTCTCCCTAATGAGTGATGTTAAACATTGTGTGCTTACTGGACATTGGCGTATATTCTTCTTTTTTTTCTTTTTGTATTTTAGGGAAGGATCTATAGGTTATTCAGGGTCTCACTACTAGATCAGACTCAGTGATCCACCTGATTATAGCCTCCCAAGAGTTGGGATTATAGGCACACACCACCACACCCAGTCTCAATTGCCATTTCATACTTTAGGGGCCAGGGAGTAAGTGGCTCAGAGAATAAGTGCTTCCCTGGCAAGCACAAGGGCCTGAGTTCAATCCCTGGTTCAAAAAAAAAAAAAAAAAAAAGAAAAAGAAAAAGAAATCAATTGCCATCTCAGTGCATCCTGGGGATAGGGCCAGCACAGCAGGCCTGGGGATCGAACTCCTAGGTCCTGCGTCTGCCTAAGCAGATGCTTTCATCCACTGAGCTATTTGGCTGGCCCTCTAAAATCTATATTTTTTGTACCTTTTGCTTATGCTTTTGGTGTCATTTCCACCAAAGTGTTGTGAAATCCAGGGTTAATGACATTTTCCCCAATGTTTCTTCTAAGAGTTTAATAATTTAGTTCTTAAATTGTGTTGTGATCAAGTAGATTGATTTTATATATGCTGTATGGTAAGAGTCCAGCTACTTTCTTTTGCAGGTAGATACCTAGTTTTATTAGCATGATGTATTAAAAAGACTGGGCTTCCTCCAATGAATTGTATTGGTAATATTATAAAAAATCAACTCAGTACATTATGTTAAGATTTATTTCTAGGCTTTTTTATTCCAGGTGCCTGTATAACTTCCTCACCTTATGGCTGAATCATATTCTATCGTGTATATACCACATTTACTTCTCTATTCATAATTACTATTATTTTATGTAATCTAAGCCAAACTTTTTATAAAGATTAAAATATTCCAACCCAAACATTATTAAAAAAAACTTTCACTAAGGGAAAGATTGTATCTTTGCTGCTCTAAATTGCATCAAAGAAGTCCTTTTAATGTTTCAACTCAACAATCTGTACTTTCTTAACAGAGGAAGAAAACTGCACATGAAATGAATTGTTAAATCATAAGTAAATATTTCTTCATCCAGAAGAAATGTTATTTCCTAGTGATGTCTCTAATGAGATCTAGACCAACCAGGCTGATTTTTCTCCTTCTGGATGTACAAATATTAATGTTTTATGATTCCTTTCCACATTTCTCCTTTCTTCAGTGTTCTTACCTTGTTACATTATTATTTTTATATTTGAGTGTGTTACCTTTTTTCTCTAGTCATAATTTGTATATTTAGAACTAGTTGTGTATTTAAGTGGATTCAGTATTTAATTTCTCCCTTTATTCAAGAGCATCACGGGGCCGGGGAGATGCGCTTCCCTGGAAAGCACAAGGTCCTGAATTCAATCCCCAGTAACACACACACACACACACACACACACACACACACACACACACACACACACAAAGAGCATCAGACTTTATCATCTATTTAATGTTTGAAAACTTCTGCTGCCTTCACCTGTAGGTGTCTGCTCAGTGGAGTTGCGCACACTTGGGGCACAGCCACTTTCTAGCATGCTCTGCTAGGAAGTTTAGGGCCAGCCTGATTATGTGCCCCTTGTAATGATTTTTGGCTTTCTCCTACCTGGACGCAGTAACTTTTCCCAGATCCTAGTTTCTACAGAGCAGCAAGCTCATGCATTTTGGGCTGTTTTCTGGTGATTGGGGTTAGTTAGAGGTGAGTTGGCACAGAGCCGGGTGAAGTGTGAGTTATCTAGATTGGCTGTAGGGGGCATTCTTGTTCTGGGGTTTGTGGAATGCTTACTCTAAGTTCATCCCACATGGCTGGAGGTGGGGTCTCTGCCCCAGATGGCCTACTATTCACTGTGTTACCTAGCACCTTTACCTCTGCTCATAACTGCCCGGCCTTGGGCCTGTTCTGGCCTCCTTAGGAGCCATTTTTGCTCTGGCTTCTGGAGTGGGTTGCAGTCCCACTATGCTGTATTGCTCCTCTTCACCCAGATCTTTTTTTTTTTTT
>PVKA01007188.1:0-79170 GCA_004027165.1 Ctenomys sociabilis | reverse complement strand
CCCATGGGACCCATGCGGCTCGGAGCAAGCGAGCAAAAAGCCCACAAGACTTGGCTGTTACCCTTCCCCTCCGGCCCTATGGGCCAATGATAGACAATGGTCATGGGGGAGAAATGCCAACACTGCAGTATTGGCCTTTCTCCTCCTCCAACTTGTATAATTGGAAAAATAACAATCCCTCTTTTTCTGAAGACCCTTCTAGGATAACTGCATTGATGGAATCGCTTATGTATTCTCACCAACCCACCTGGGATGATTGTCACCAGCTATTGAACACCCTGTTCACTCAAGAACAAAGGGAGAGAATCCTCACAGAGGCCAGGAAGTTGGTTCCTGGACCAGGTGGAATACCCACCCAGATGCCAAATATCATTGATGATGCTTTCCCCCTTCGTCTCCCAGACTGGGACCCAAATACTCCTGAAGGTAGGGAGCATCTGTCCATCTATCGTCAGACTCTTATGGCAGGTCTCAAGGCAGCCGCACGTCGGCCTAATAATTTGGCTAAGGTAAGAGAGATTAATCAAGGTCCTGATAAAATGCCCTCAGCATTCTTAGAAAGAATAATGGAAGCCTATCGTAGATATAAGTCCTTTGATCCACAGGATGAAGGGTTAAGAGGGTCTATTGCCATGACTTTTATAACCCAATCAGCCCTAGATATTAGAAGAAAACTGCAATGTTTAAATGGGTTGCAAAATACAACCTTAAGAGAGTTAGTGAAGGAAGCGAGAAAGTGTTTTATAAAAGGGAGACAGAGGAAGAAAAAGAGATAAGAAAAGAGAGAGAGAGAGAGAGAGAGAGAGAGAGAGAGAGAGAGAGAGCTAGAAAGAGAAAAGAGAGAAATGGTAAGAGAAAAAGAAAGAGAATGAAGGCGGAATAAGGAACTAACTAAGATCTTGGCCACAGTAGTTCAGGGAAATACAGGTGAGAAAAAGCCACGCCGCCTTCCGTTGGAGCCCAATCAATGTGCTTACTGTAGGAAAATGGGACACCTTATCAAGGATTGCTCTATATTCAAACAGAAAAAGGAAAGAGAAAAACAAAAACAACAAGCTCTTGGAGCCCAAAGGCGCCAACCTAATGTGTTGGCCCTAGAAGAAGATGATGACTAGAGGGGACGGGGCTTGATTCCCCTCCCCGAGCTCAGGGTAACCTTTGATGTGGAGGGGACACCAATTGATTTTGAAATAGATACAGGTACGATTTTTTCTGCCCTTCAAAATCCCCTTGGACCTCTGTCCAGCCGGAGGTCTTTAGTTCAGGGGGCAAATGGCAGTAGATATCGGGCTTGGACTACAAAGAGGACTATGGATTTGGGAAAAGGGAAAGTACAACATTCTTTCCTAGTTATACCAGAATGCCTGCCTCCCCTTATGGGAAAAGACTTATTGACCAAGCTGAGAGCCAGAATAACCTTTGAGCCGCAAGGGCCCCAAGTAATGTTCCTTAATCCCCTGCTGAGGTTCCTTAACCCCTGGTGAGTCAACCCATGGCAACTATACTGGCCATGGCTACAGAAGATGAATATCATCTTTATATTCAACCCAAAGCCCCATCTATTCCTCAAAATTGGTTGACAGATTTTCCCGATTCATGGGCTGAAATTGCTGGACTAGGACTTGCCACTTCACAGCCGCCTGTGTTGGTATCCTTAAAGGCGTCTGCCATGCCAGTCTGCATTAAACAATACTATATGAGTAAGAAAGCTCACCAGGGAATAAAAGGACATATACAAAAATTTCTTGGCCTGGGAGTGTTAATACCATGCCAGTCGGCCTGGAACACTCCTCTGTTGCCAGTCAAAAAGCCAGGGACAGGAGACTATAGACCAGTACAAGATCTGCGGGAAGTAAACAATAGAGTGGAAGATACACACCCTACAGTGCCTAATCCCTATAACCTGCTCAGCACCCTGAGCCCTGAAAGGACTTGGTATACGGTATTAGACTTAAAAGATGCCTTCTTTTGCCTGTCTTTACACAAAGATAGCCAACCTCTGTTTGCCTTTGAATGGATGGACCCGGACAGGGGAGCAACAGAACAGCTAACTTGGACACGCCTCCCTCAGGGCTTCAAGAATTCCCCTACCATCTTTGATGAAGCCCTCCACAAAGACTTGGCTGCCTTCCAAGTCCAACACCCCAAGGTAACCCTTCTCCAATATGTGGACGACCTTCTGCTGGCTGCCAACTCAGAAACAGACTGTATGTATGGGACTCGGGGACTTTTACAAGAACTAGCCATATTGGGATACCGAGCCTCGGCTAAAAAGGCTCAAATTTGTCAAAGGGAGGTCATCTTTCTAGGGTACACCCTCAAAGATGGGAAACGATGGTTCACAGAGGCCAGAAAAAAGACTGTCACACAAATTCCTCCGCCCAAAAACCGGAGACAATTACGGGAATGCCTGGGAACTGCAGGATTTTGTTGCCTATGGATTCCAGGATTCGCGTCCCTGGCTGCCCCCCTCTATCCTCTCCTTAAGGGAGATGCCACTTTTACCTGGGGCCCAGACCAACAACGGGCTTTTGATGAGATCAAAAGGGATCTGTTGTCAGCCCCCACCCTGGCTCTCCCCAGTGTGGATAAACCTTTCACTCTCTACATTGAGGAAAAACAGGGGATAGCCCGAGGAGTGTTAACTCAAGCCCTTGTCCCCTGGAAACGGCCTGTGGCCTACTTATCAAAGAGATTAGACTCTGTGGCCAGTGGATGGCCCCACTGTTTAAAAGCTATTGCCGCTGCTGCCATGCTAACTAAAGATGCAGATAAATTAACCTTGGGACAAAGGCTGACTATAATAGCCCCACACACTTTGGAGAGTGTCATTCGTCAACCTCCAGATAGATGGCTCTCTAATGCCAGGATTACTTATTACCAAAGTCTCCTGCTTAATAAAGACCGAATAATGTTCGGTCCGCCAACTACTCTCAACCCGGCCACTCTATTACCTAAAGAAACACCGGAGCCAATTCTTCACACCTGCCAAGAGATTTTAGCCAAAGAGGCTGGAGTGTGCCGAGATCTCACAGACCAGCCACTCTCAAACGCTGAGGTAACCTGGTACACTGACGGCAGCAGTTTCTTGCTGAACGGTAAGAGACATGCGGGGGCCGCGGTTACTGATGGGGCTCGGGTTATCTGGTCATCAAGATTGAGGGAAGGTTCTTCTACACAGTGGGCAGAATTAATTGCCCTCACTAAGGCTTTAGAGTTGGCTAAGGGGAAAAGAGCAACCATCTATACTGATAGCCGATATGCTTTTGCTACAGCACATATTCATGGAGCTATCTACCAACAAAGAGGGCTCCTCACCTCGGCAGGGAAAGAAATCAAAAATAAGCAGGAAATACTTAGACTTTTGTCAGCTATTATGCTGCCACAAAAATTGGCTATAGTACATTGCAACAGTCATCAAAAGGGCTCTAGCCCCATTATAAAGGGAAACAACCACGCTGATGAGACTGCCAGGCAAGCAGCCCTAAGTGCTCCTACTACGCTAACCCTGAAGGCAGCTGAGCCACCTGAACTTCCTGCACAGCCCCATCTGATGGAGAAACTGGAGCTTTTAGCCTACTTCCAACAGGTTCATAAGTTAACTCATTTGGGCATCAGAAAACTCTGCCTACTGGCTCGACATCATGCCACTAATAATCTACCTTTATCTAAGGTCCAAAGACTGGCAGAACGAGTCACTAAGGAATGTAAAGCTTGTCAGCTTGTTAACCCTCACCCCTCAAGACTTGTTGAGGGAATGAGGTTATGAGGAGATCGACCTGGACAATTTTGGGAAGTAGATTTTACTGAAATAAAGCCTGCCAAATATGGATTTAAATATTTGTTAGTCTTTGTAGACACTTTTTCAGGATGGACCAAAACCTTTCCTACCAAGCAAGAGACTGCTCAAATAGTAGTAAAAAAAACTGATGGAGGAGATATTTCCTCGTTTTGGCATGCCAAAGGTAATCGGGTCTGATAACGGACCAGCATTCGTGGCTCAGGTAAGTCAGGGAGTGGCCAAGATAATGGGGATTGATTGGAAGTTTCATTGTACTTACAGATCCCAAAATTCAGGACAGGTAGAGAAAATGAATAGAACAATTAAAGAGACCTTAACTAAATTAGTCCAAGAGACTGGCCTAAAAGATTGGACCATGCTCCTACCTTATGCTCTGTTTAGAGTAAGAAATACTCCAACTTCTAAACCACCTAACCTAACTCCCTATGAGATTTTATATGGTACTCCTCCCCCCAAATGAAATCTCAGTCCATGGCCTAAAGATTTAAAAATACCCCAAACCCCTTTGGCTGATAGACTCTTGATTCTTGATCAGATCCAACGAGTTTTGTGGTGTCAACTTTCCTCGGCCTACCAACCTGGCGACGGACCCACACCTCACCACTTCCACGTGGGAGACTACTTGTTTGTCCACCGACATCAGACTGAGACCCTACAGCCCCGCTGGAAAGGACCCTATCAGGTACTGTTACCTACACCCACAGCAGTCAAAGTTGACGGCATCACCTCTTGGATCCACACATCCCATCTCAAGCCTGCACCTCAACCATTTGACCATGAATGGACTGTGGAAAAGACTGACAACCCTCTTAAGGTTCGGGTTCGTAGGGTTACTAGCCCTGAGCCCAATTAGGGGGGATAATTCCAACCCCCACCTACCCTGGAGATGAACTCTATCTAGGTGGGAAGATAAAAAATTGTTACGGGCACGGGAAGGGGCAGGAGAACCTTCCTTCCAGATATCCTCCTGTGACTTAATGCCCTCATTGGCATGCTCCAATTGTAGAGGACATCATATTTATATGTGTCCTGCTTCCAACCCAGGCAAGCCATATTGTAATAGCCCTGGTCAATACTATTGTGCCACTTGGGGATGTGAAACTATAGCAACCAAATGGTCTGTAACTCCTGATCCCAACATAGAAGTAAAATGGACTCCAACCAGATGACCTGAGTCAGATAAGTCCTACTGCCAAGTTATCATCAAGGTCTTGGGCCACACAGACCCAAGATGGTCTACCGGATGGACTTGGGGAGTCAAACTGTATAACTTACAACCTGGGAGTCTAATTCTTATACAAAGAACCCAGACTCCACAAAAAGCTATCAGAGTAGGTCCCAACTCCGCTTTAGTTAAAGAAAAACTTCCTCCACAATTAGAGCCTACCCCTCCCTTAAAATCCACTAATCCTCATCCTCCAGTTCCCACCACTTCCTCCTCCCTTATAGCCTCTGATGACCGATTATATAACCTCATATTAGGAGCTTACTTTATTCTCAATCATACTCAAGCTAAGCTTACCCAGTCCTGTTGGCTCTGCCTGTCTGCTTCACCACCATATTATGAAGGAATAGCTATAAATAGATCTTATACCACCCTTGTTTCTGGTGCATCTTGTAATTGGGATACTGACCATAAACTCACCTTATCTGAAGTCACAGGACAAGGAACCTGCATTGGGACCCCCCCCCCACACTTCGAGTAAAACCTCTATGTGCCACTGACTATCAGATACAGGATAAAGACAAATTTCTTCAACCTCCAATGGGTTTGAAATGGGCATGTGACACTGGGATTGCCCCCTGCGTGTCTACTAAGGTCTTTAATAACTCTGCTAACTTTTGTGTGTTGGTGTCTATATTCCCCCGGATTTTTTATCATTCGGGGATAGAATTAGAAGATAGGTTATTAGGCCAGGTTAGATACAAAAGAGAACCAGTCACTATTACCTTAGCCATCATTATGGGAATAACTACTGCTGCTGGTATAGGCACAGGGACTACAGCCATTGTACATAGTAATCAAAAAATGAGTCAGTTACAAGCTGCAATGGATGAAGATTTGAAGGCCATAGAAACATCTGTTATGGCTCTTCAAAACTCCCTAACTTCCCACTCCGAAGTTGTCCTACAAAACAGACAGATGAGGACTCGATTTACTTTTCCTTAAAGAAGGAGGATTATGTGCTGCTTTAAGAGAACAATGTTGCTTTTATGCAGATCACTCTGGTGTTGTTAAAGATTCCATGACTAAACTTAGGGCAAGGTTAGAACAAAGATCTAAAGAACGCCGAGCTCAACAAGGTATTTTTGAATCTTGGTTTAACCATTCCCCATGGTTGTCTACCTTGTTAACTGCTTTGGTGGGACCACTAATACTCCTGCTTCTCGCAGTGACCATAGGGTCCTGTGTGATTAATAGGATTATAGGTTTTGTTCGTGATCAAATAGGCAATGTCAAACTCATGATTATTCGCCAACAGTATGAGGCCTTAACTACCAACAACTCAAATCTCTAAGATTAGAGATTTCCAACACAGCAAGGGGGGATGTAAAGCCCAAATAATTTCTAAACGCATACATGAGGTTGCGCCGCCATCCTGTTCTGTATGCACTGCCTTAGTACATCAACAAACCATGTCATCTTGTACAGATACTGCCTGATGTTATGTCTCCTTATGGCCATAGAGCTTAAATCACCTATATTCCCAAAACAAAGAGGACACACAAAGCTCAGCTGGGGCCTAGCTTAGAAAAACATTTGATCTCTAGCCTGGGAACACTCTCCTAAGACAGGCCATTGTGACCCAGCCAGTCTTGAAAACAGTCAAAACCACAGAGTTAACTCATAGTTGTCCTTTTGCCTGCCCCTCTTAGTTTCACTAAAAAGCCATATATTCTTAAATCCACCAATTATTTTAAAGGTCAACCTAAACTAACCAATGCGATTTGCTTCTGTAATATTGCTTGCTCCCTCCCCATTTTGAGGTTTTTACCTTTATAATCTAAGCCCGATTGTTCATCGGGGCTTCTGAACCTGTGTGTTTGGACAGCCCTGAGTATACGTAGAAAATAAAGCTTTCCCTTTGTGATTTACATGAGAGACTGACTCTTGCGGTCTTCCTTTGCAGTGACTCGACCCTAACAATGGTACTAATTTAAGATCGTATTTTGATTCCTAAATAAGCACAATTTAAATTTAGACCCAGCTAGGTAATATTTGCTGAGAAACCTGATATCCTGGTACTAAAGCTAAAATTTCAGATTCATAGCTGAATTCTGGTCATGTAACAATCCTGTTCTTGAATTTAAAGTATTGGTTCTGACTCCCATAGCCAGATTATCATTCTTTTTGTAGTGATTCTTATGTCTCTCAGGTTGGTTCTTATTGGTTCTCATCATACTCTTTCCCTTTTCTTTCTTTCATTAATATTTTGTTTTTCACTAGAATTAATCTGTGTCTCCTCCAAAGACCCACCTTAATAGGAAGCCATCCCAGAAGAATTTATAGCAAGAGATGACTAAAGAAGAAGGTTGAATATTTTTTTGTTTTTTTGCAATTTAGAACAGGGTGAACAGGGTCTCACTGTATAGGTTGGACTCATAATGATTCCCAAGTTTACAGCTTCTCAAGTTCTGGGATTATAGCTTCTCATTTGCCATCTCAGCATGCCCCAGGGGCAAGGGGAAGCATGGCAGACCAGGTAATCGAACTCCAGGCCCCTGCATCTGCCTAAGCAGGTGGTTTAATCCCCTGAGCCAGAAGAAAAAAAAAATATTTTTTTTAATTGAAGAACAAATAGCAACGAGACACTTTCAAGACAAATTAACAGGACAGATTCGATAAATTAATATGTTACAAACAGTTTTTGTCATGTTTTGGTATCGCACAAGGTGCAAACATGATATTATACTTACAGCATTATTATAGCAGATGTCTCTAATCAGTGAATTAAGAGTATAGCTACATATTTATTTTACTTTTTACAGCTGAATTATATCATAGATTCAATAATTAATGCGTTCAACCTTGTTATCTTCCCAGTGTTTGTCTATAGTATTAGAAGCCAACATAATATCTTCTCCAATCGCTATTAGTGCAAATCTTGCTTCTCATAGACTATGGAGAAGCACAGCATATTTATACTAACTGTAACGCTTATACACACACATCATGATTCTTCCCTTATATACCTTTTTTTTTTTTTTTTTTTTTTTTTTTTTTTTTTTTTTTTTTTTTTTTTTTTTTTTTTTTTTTTTTTTTTTTTTTTTTTTTTTTTTTTTTTTTTTTTTTTTTTTTTTTTTTTTTTTTTTTTGTCTAGACCTGACAAAGATGAGCACTCCATTGTCATTAAACCAATTTAAGTGCCAGGATTCCACAATAATAGTGAGTTATCTGAAGAAGTTGTTGACTATAGCCATTTGCAGCTCAACTTATTATGGCCCCGCGTTATGTATCACATTTTGATACTTTTCTGCTGGATGATTAAGACTGAAAGAAATCAAGCCCTATATACCAAAAGATGTCGCTTTTGTTTCTGTTGATGTCAGTGAACACCCCTCAGGGTTTATCATGTAATCCTGTACCTTACTCTGTAGATCCTGTGTCTCTGTCATACATACGGATGAGTCATGGCCAATTCTTGACCAGTTTGCTCTCTATGAGAGCCTGAGACAAAGTTTTCTCTCCATGTGACTCTCCTGAGGTACACTATAGAACATTAATCTCGTTCCTCTGTGGATTCATAATCTTCTTGATCAGAAAATTTGGGGCACAACTGAGTTTCATGATGTTACACTACAGGTTTTCCTGTGTCCTGGACTTCACTGACCATGAAAGGCTAGGGACAAAATGTTTTCTGTCCTTGCAGCTCTTCTACTTCTCCAATTTTGATCTGTGTACTTAGGTTGATAACTAACCAGAAGAAAAAGTGACTAGTACCCTGCAGCATATGCCATTCAGTTTGCCTTATCTGACTCAATTGTTTTTAGTTGTACATTTCTATTTGTATTTCTTCTTTTGACTTCTTATACTAAGGAGAGTATACGATATTTGCACATGTGTGTCTGATTTATTTCACTTATGAGTATATGTTCAAGTGGCATCCACTTCAATATAAATGGTTCAAGTTTATCATTCTTTATAGCTGACAATACTCCATTATATAGAAATACCACATATTTTTCAACCATTCCTCATGTGACAGACATCTTGGTTGTTTCCAAGATTTTGGTATCATAAATTGTGCTTCTATAAACATAGGTACAAAACAATATCAAAACGATATAATGTTTTCACTTCCTCTGGGAAAATTCCCAGTAGGGAGATGGCCGGCTTGAATGGGATTTCCAGTCCTCTCTTTTGAGGAGTCTCCACACTGATCTCCACAATGGTTGTACCAGTTTACATTCCCACCAGCAATGATGAAGTGTTCCCAATTCCGCACAAACTCTCCAACATTCATTGTTGGTTGATTTCCTTATGATAGCCATTCTTTCTGGAGTGAGATGGTATCTCAGTGTTGTTTTTATTTGCATTTAATGGATGGCTAGTGATGTGGAGCATTTTTTCATCTATTTATTTGCTTCTTTAATTTTGTCCTTTGAGAAGTGTGTATTCATCTCAGATGTCCATTTCTGAATTGGGTCTTTAAATTTTTGGGCCCTGTTATATCTTAATTCCTTATATATTCTAGACAGCAGACCTTTTGTTGATTGCTTATTAATTAGGAGTTTTTCAAATATGTGTGTTGTCTTTTCAATTTATTGACAATTTCTTTTGACGTGCAGAAACTCCTCAAGAAGATTTGATCCCAGTTGTTGACACTTTCAAGTGTTTCCAGTGCAAATATATGTTGGTTCATGAACTCTACCTACCACTATGTCTTCAATAATTGTTCCTACTTTCTCTTCCAGGAGATTGAGTGTTTCTATTTTAATGTTTAAATCTTTAATCCATTTTGACTTTAGCTTAGTGCATGGTGATAGAGCTGGGTCAAGTTTTAGTGTTTGGCATGCAGAAAGCCAGGCTTTCCAGCACCATTTGTTAAAGAGGCTATCTTTCTTCCTGTAAATGTGTTTGGCCTCTTTGTCAAAGATCACAGTGTGTTCTTAGATGCCTCTGCGACTTCTAATCTATTCCATTGATCATTAGGTGTATTTCATTGACAATACCACATTGATTTTATCACAGTGGTTTTGTAGTATAATTTCAAAGCAGGAATTGTGATGCCTCCTGCCTTGTCTTTATTGGCCAAGATTGCCTTTACTATTCTAGGTCGTTTGTGTTTCCAAATAAATTTTAGGAATGATTTCTCTAGGTCTGGGAGGTATATTGTTGGCAGTTTGAAAAGGATTGCATTAGATTTGTACAGCAATTTTGGGAGCATGCCCATCTTCATGATGTTGGTTCTTCCTGTCCAGGAGCAGGAAATATCTTTCCATTTTCTGAAATCATCTATAATCTCTTTTCTTAGGGTGTTGTAATTTTCTGTGAAAAGATTTTTGACTTCCTTGATTAAGTGAATCCCAAGGTATTTCATTTTCCGTGGTGTATTGTAAAAGGTATTGTTTCTACTGTTTCCCATTCAGAGTGCTTGTTATCTGTGTAGAGGAATGCTATTGACTTTTGAGTATTGACTTTGTGTCCTGCTATGCTACTGAAATTCCATATCAGTTCTATTAGTTTCTTGGCGGAATTTTTGGGGTCTTCCAAGTAAAATATCATGTCATCTGCAAATAGTGATAATTTAACTTATTCTTTACTTATTCTTATTTCTTGTATTTCTCCTTCTTTTCTAATGGTTGTTGCTAATGATTCTGAAACTATACTGAATAGGAGGGGTGATAGAGGACATCCTTGTCTTGTACCTGATCTAAGAGGAAAAGATTTCAGTTTTTCCCCATTTAGGATTATATGAGCTTTTGGGTTGTCATAGATGGCTTCTATCAAGTTAAGGTACAGTTCATCTATTCTAATTTTCTGTAGGACTTTGAACATGAATGAATGTTGGACTTTGTCAAAAGCTTTTTATGCATCAATTGAGATGATCATATGGTTTTTAGATTTCAGTCTATTAATATAGTGTATTACATTTATAGATTTTTTAATATTGAACCATTCTTACATCCCTGGGATGAATCCTTCCTGGTCATGGTGTATGAGCTTCTTGATGATTTGCTGTTTTCTACTTGCTAGGATTTTACTAAGTATTTTTGCATCTATGTTCATGAGGGAGATTGGCCTGTAGTTCTCCTTTTGGGTTGTGTCTTTCCCTTGTTTTGGAATCATTATAATACTTACCTCCAAGGGCTGCTTCCTTTTAAATTTCATTGAAGAGTTTGGGGAGTGCAGGGATTCTATCTTCTATACATTTCTTGTAGAATTCAGCTGTGGTCCTTCAGGACCTGGACTTTTCTTTGTCGGTAGGCTGTTTATTACATTTCATATATCGTTGGCTGTTACTGGTTTGTTGAGAGTTGTTGTAACTTCTTGGTTCAGTTTTGGGAATTTGTACCTTTTGAGGAATCAGTCCATTTCCTCTGTGTCTTCTATTCTGTGAGCGCAAAGATTCTTGAAGTAACTATTGATAATCTTCTGTATTTCCACTAGGTCTGTGGTGAATTCACCCTTTTCATTCCTTATTGCATGTACTTGAATTTTTTCTTTCCTCTTTTTCATAAGGTTGCCTAGAGGCTTATCAACTTTATTCAGTCTTTCAAAGAACCAACTTTTTGATTTGTGGATTTTTGAACTGTTTTCTTCATCTCAATTGAATTAATTTCTGCTCTAATCTTTATGATTTCTTCCCATCTTTGTGCTCTGAGTTTTACTTGCTCTTCTTTTTCTAGAAGTCGGAGGTGCAACATTAGGGTGTTTATTTGTTCCCGTTCTGTTTTCCTAATGTGAGTTCATAGCTATTATTTTCCCTCTAAGAACTGCTTTCATCGCATCCCATAAATTCCGGTAAGTTCTGCTTGAATTTCATTGAATTGTAGATATTGCTGAATTTCTTCTTTAATTTCTTCTGCAACCCATTGGTTGCAGAGTAGGGTGTTGTATGGTTTCTTTTGTCATTTATTTCCAGTTTCATTGCACTGTGGTCAGATAATATGCATGGAACGATTTCTGCTTTCTTGCATATACTTAAGCATGACATCTGCACTAGTATGTGGTCTATTTTGGAAAATGACCCATGTGCAGCTGAAAAAAAATGTGTATTCAGTTGTGGTTCAGTGTAACACTCTGTATATATCCACCAGGTCCATTTGTTCCAACCTCTGGTTCAGTTCTGCTACTTCCTTGCTAATTTTTTGTCTGGATGATGTATCTGTTTGAAATGAGGGGTGTTCAGGTCTCCTGTTAGTATTTTAGTCTTAGATATTCGTTTTTTTCATGTCCATTAAGATGTGTCTTACATAGTTCGGTACTCCTGTGTTTGGTACATAGACATTTATGAATGTTACCTCTTGCTCTTGAATTTTTCTCCTTACTAATGTATAGTGGCCTTCTTTGTGTCATTTGTTCCTTCTTGGTTTGAAGTTGAGACTGTCTGAGAACAGAATTGCTACCCCTGCTTTTTTCTGAAGTGCTGGCACATGTAGAATTGTTTTCCATCCTTTGACTTTGAGCCTATGAATGTCCTTTTGAGTTAAGTGTGTTGTATACAGCATATTGTTGGATTTTGTTTGCTAATCCACTGTGCCATTCTATTTCTCTTAATTGCTGAATTGAGTCCATTTACATTGATGGTTATAATTGAAATGTGTTGACTTATGTTTGCCATGACATTTACCTGCTGTTTTTTACTCCTTTGTATACTGTGTTTAATTGTCTGACCTTTTTAGTGGGTTCCTTCCATTCTCATTCATGGAGTTCTGGTCGTTGTGGTCTCTCTAGAATGTCCTTCAGCAGCCTGTGTAGGGATCGCTTTGTCATCATGGAATTCTTTAGTTGTTCTTTGTCATGGAAGTGTTTCTCTTCTCCATCAAACTTGAAAGAGAGTTTTGCAGGGTATAATAGTCTGGGCTGGAATTTATTTTTGTGTAGGACTTGAAGAACTCTGCTCCATGCTCTCCTTGCCTTCATTTTTTTTTGTAGAGAAGTCGGCTGTAATTCTGATGGGTTTTCCTTTGAATGTGATCTGTTTCTTCTCTCTAGCAGCTTTCAGTATATTATTCTTGTGTTGGATTTCTGGGATCTTGACTATTATATGTCTCAGTGTGGTTTTACTTGGGTTGCAGTTATTTGGTGTTCTGTATGCTTCGGTGACCTGAATGTTGGTTTTTTCCCTCATATCTTGGAAGTTTTATGAGATTACTTCTCCCCAAATTCTTTTTATGTCATTTGTATTGATTTCTTCACTCTCATTGATGCCAAATATTCTCACATTGTTCATCCTGGCATCATCTTGATTCTTTATTTCAGATGCTATGTATTCAGTTATTTCTTTTTTTATTTGAGGAATTAATTCTCGTTTGAGTTCCTCTATACCTTTCTGCTGTTGTTCCTTTGCTTCCGTATCTGTTAATTCATTCATTTCAGCTGAGATAGTGTCCTCTGCACTTACTGGTGGACTCAAGGCCTGAGACTGCATTTTTCTCCTTGTTCTTGTCATTTTGTATAGCACTGACCTCTGACCTTCGGTGTAGAGCTTTGGTGCAGGTATAACGTTAGCCTATAATGAGATTCGGGTGCCAGTCTATTAAGTTTGAGATTATCCAGACCAAAGTTGAGTAGGATTTGTTTTTGGCTGGCTGAGGCTGCTTTAAGGGCTGGTCTGGTGATCAAATTTCAGTCTCCTGCACCTGCCTGAGTTTGCCAAAGCAGGAGCTTAAACAAATGAGCTAACCCACAAGCCTCCAGAAAGCTAAATCTTGATGATTATTTTCTTTTAATATTGAGATATGGTCTTCCTATACTGTTCATGGCTGGCCTTGAACTCATTTATATAGTCCTAGTTAGTCTTTACCCAGCTGCCTCACCTTCCCAAGTACTGGGATTGTAGTTATGTGCTGTGATGACCTAAAGATTTCAACTAGTCCTCTGTTCCACTTTCTCCAAATGCTATGCAGAATTAAATTTTAATTCTTTCTTTACCTGGGAAAATTCAAAGATAGCCTAGCTATGCTGTCACAACATCATGGTTTGTATCTGGACGCTACCTGGAAAATCAAAAACACTTACTTCACTTGAACAGTGGAGGGGAGACTGACCATGTGAAGAAGTGCATGAATATTACAAAATTTTAAAGTGAAGTCTGTAAATCTAGACAAATTTTAGGGAAGGTCTACAGTTTTCCATACACTAGCAACAGCAGCTAGGAACTTCAAACTCTGCAGACTTGGTTGTATCTGCCTCCTGCTTGTCCCAAAAAGCCAATAGTATCATAATCCTGCACTAATTTTATTTTTTGTTGGTATTTATAATAAACAAAATAACTCTAGGACTGTGGTCTTACCTTAGAGAAAAGGAACTTAGTATGTCTATTCTTTAAATGTTAAAAGGAAACTTTTTTTCATGAAAGGGAGAGAAATACGAAATAAAAGAAAAAGCCCCAGAAACCAAAAAGAATCACAAATCTGAACTATGATTGTTTTACAATAGATGGTTTGAACTCATATGGGGGCCCTAGAGGAGATAGTATATATCATAGAAAACCCAGTGCACCAAAGACCTCTGGAGAAAAGTTGAAAATATGTGTACAGCAGTCTCAATGACCAAGTTCACCTGAGCAGCAGTGGCCATACCGATAAACATTTGCAAACTGATGGGCATCACTTTATGCACTCTTGGACCATAGAGATCACAGGTAACTTACAGTAACCTCATGATGTCTCAGCATAAATAGTAAGATAGTTACAAAATGTATTTTCTTGAAGTGTGCCCATTTTTGGTGGATATATATATATATATATATATATATATATATATATATATATATATATATTAATTTAACAGTGTGCCCTGTATGATGAAACTTTCCTTCATGTTTGACATTCATCCACCTAGACAGAACCACACATGTCCTTAAACATCACAGAAAAATATTTGTTAGAAAAGTATGTTTTGTTCAGTAGTAAGTAAAGTCCTTTCCATAACTAGAAATCTGTCTTGTTTTTACCTGTGTTCTCTTTAGTAATACTAATTGTCACTTTTCTAGAAGACCATGGTTGCGGAACTATCTTGATGCCCTTACTGCCCATCACCACATAATCACACAGGACTTTCCTCTGATGGTATTCTTTCAAGTTTTCTATTGGGATAGAACACGAGCCTGCATCTGACTCATACCATTCTGAATAGCCTCTGTTGCAAACTTCTAAGAAGACTCGGCAGAGACAGCATAAAATGCCATCGAGGAGATGAGAAATGAAAGAATACAATCAATGCCTTGTAGCATTTTTAATGAGATGAAAACATTGTCATGAAACTTACAACTCTTTTGACAAGTTTTTGTCTCATTCCAGTTGTGTGATCTGTCAAGTCTTTGACAGCTGTACAGTTGAAGCAAAGTCAAAAGTAATAGGATGGGGGGTGTAGCAGTAGCAAGTGTCATCTGACACCTGCAGCCTTCTGCATCTGTAGAAGTCCTGGGGCTATCAAAGGTTTATCCATTTAGCAGTCTCTTCTTTTGAGTCAGTTTCTAGCCAAGACTCTTAAGTGAGTGCTACGATGATGCTTTGCAGGGCACAGACAATGGAATGCTTGGAAATTGTCTAGATGAGCAGGCAATAGAAGAGGTGGATGTAAGCAAAACGATCATGCACATGGCTGCTCTAGAGCTCAATAAATGGGCTCTGTCAGTTCTCTAGTAGCATGTGTGGTTAGTTGCTAAAAGCTTTCACATAACACAAATAGAGACAGTTGTTTCCACTTTCAAAAAAGTCCAGTGATATTGAGCCAAGTGGCTTTTGCAAGGATGAATAGCTGCTCAGGAATAAAGCATCACTTGAATGGAAACTTTCTTGTCACTATGTCCACATTGATGTAGATTTAGATATAGGAAAATCATTGCATCAGAGAAATGTACAGGAGTCTATATCATAATATAACCTAATTATATATGTTTCATAGTGTTTTTCAAACTTTAAGGCCAATACTTCACCTAACTGATTAATGGTATTTACACATATTAATCAAAGACAATGTATAACAAAAATTGTTCAATGCTTTTACAATTTCATTATAAATTGAGCCTGACTTGTATGTTCAATAACCAAAGTAAGTAGTGTAGCCAGATACAAAGTCAATATTCAAACATCGATAACATTTGTGTTCATAAATAACTCACTGAGAAAGAGTAAAAGGAAATGATAGCTTTTACAATAGCACCCTCAATATGAAATACTCAAGAATTGATCTTACAAAGGCAATGAAAGTTTTTTATAATGAAAAATCACAATACTCTGAAAAGGGAGATTGAAGAGGATATCAGAAAAAGGAATGATATCCCGTGTTCATCAATAAAAAGGAGCAACATAGTAAAAATGGCTAACATTATGAATATTTTGAGACAGATACATAATTGTAATACAGATTTGATGCAATCCCTATCAAAATTCCACTAGCGTACCTCACAAAACTAGGAAAAAATATGCCAAAAATTCTCTTGTGAAAACACAAGCGACCTAGAACAACAAAAGTAACTTGAGGGCAACAAAGGCATGTCTGTGGGCATCTCATTCTATTAACTGAATTTATACTACAAAACTACCATCATAAAATAGCATGGTACCTGAAAAAACAAACAGATAAATCAGTGCAGAAGATGCAGATAAACTACAAATACTCTAGCCACCTTATATCAATAAAGTGGCTAAATAAGTTAATTGGAAGAAAGCTAACCTCTTTAATAAATGTACTGAGGGGCTGGGGAGATGGCGCAGTAGAATAAGAGCTTCCCTGGCAAGTGAAAGGGCCTGAAATCAATACCTGGTTCTGCAAAAATAAATAAATAAACATATAAATAAATAAATGGTGCTGAAAAACTGGCTTTTCACTTGCTTAAGAGTCTGATCAACAGTTAGTTAACAAGAAAAAAAAAGTTAGTTAACAAATAAAGTAATTTAAAGGGACCTAATGGTATTAAAAAAGTAGTAAATGTTAGCATTATGACTTGAACTCTTACAACTCAATACTGCATAAATTTTCTTTTCTTTATATTTTAATACTGAAAGATGAATTTTCAAAACATGTTGGTGGATCCAAAGTTCTAATTTTCAATATAAATTTTAATTTTGTAATAAGAAACTGGACCACTTTAATTTATAGGTTTATATAGGTGTGAATTAAGATGTGAATAACTGCACAAAAGTTACATTTCTAATTATGCATGTCTTGTTTTAGCTTAGTCTTAACCATCCATCAGAGAAGTATAACCATGAGGTATAAAAGTAATGCCATATTAACATGCTGAGCTATAAAAGGCTCAAGTCAACATTGCCTGACAATTGCCAGTTCTGCTGATAACCCAGTACTATTACAGACTATAGGACTGCATTGCATTATTTTGCTGAAGTCAAATACATACAATATTTAGACCAGTTTCAAGTATGAAAAGATTCTTTAAAGACTTCTCCTAATACAGCTTCTCTATTGCAGTGGAACACCCATCTCTGAAAAAACAACAAAACAAAAAAAAAGGGGAATATAAGTAGTGAAAAAATATATATGTATATACAACATAGTTAGGATAGATATACAGCTACCTTCTATTAGTTAAATGAGAAGAAAGGTTTGTATTAATATTATTTAGACATCATGTCTACATCTTGTCCTCTGAAAAACTAGTATGAAGACAATAATAATATGCAGCGTATTAATTATTATAAATGTCCTACTAACCTGTTTTGAAACTGTTTCATTGGTATTTTATCTTTTTTCTCATAAAAATAAATAAAAGATAAAAAGATATGAATAACTATATTAAAAATATTATGTTAAAATATATCTTGTGATTAATTCACCTCCATTAGACCCCTTGCTGTCCAACATAGTTTTTCTGTCATTCTTGTCACTTTTTGAAGCAATTCTGGAAGCTCATTTTCTTGAATTTCTGAAGTGGCACTGGCAAGTTCCTTGATGCTCTGAATAAATTCAAAAACATTTACCTTTTCTGGACATTTTGAATTTTGAGGAAAAGTAATGATAAAGTGCCAGATCTTGTAACTAAGACAGACAAAAATTTAGTGTTATTAGTTGACAGAAATCATCACAAATGGTCTCAGTCGAGCCAGGACATTGAGGCAGCCAGGAAAAGACACACACTCATGAAATAAGATTCCCAGAACTGCTGCAGAAAATCTAACGGATGGTGAGAACAGTTTGCTAGAAGAGAGGAAGAAATTTCATGAGACATCATCACAATTTCTCTTTCACTTTATTTTTTAAAAATGTTATTCAAACATTTAACCTAGGTATTGATCCCACATTACAAATGAGCCATGAAGCGCTGGGGAGATGGCTCAGTGGAATAAGTGCTTCCCTGGCAAGGGCAAGGGCCCAAGTTCAATCCCCAGAAAAAATAAAATAGAATAAAAATAAATAAATAAATAAGCAGTGAAAGACACTTTGTAGACCAATTTAAATTAGTTCTCCAGGCTTGTATCAATATTATGTATTCAGTACAGGGTCTACAGAGTCTCACTACATAGATCAGACTCATAGTGATCCTCCAGATCCACCTGATTTTAACCTTCTAGGATTAGCTCTAGGATTATAATCACATGCCACCATGCCCAGACTCAATCACTGTCTCAGTGCACCCCAGGGAGGGGCTGGCAAGGTTTGTGAGGCCAGAGATTGAACTCTGATCCCTTTGCTGTGCCTAAGCAGGCACTTTATTCCGCTGAGCTATCTGGCAGGCCCTTATATCTTTGAATTGTATCAGCACACAGAGGCATTGGAGAACATCATAAAATATTTTGTGATAAGTACAATGTCATTTAAGAGTATGCTGTTTCTCCTTTACTGAGAAAACATCTTCATAGTGTATAGGTATACAAAATCTGTGAAATAGGGTAAGAATTTTTGTAATACCTTAATATTCACAGCAGAATGCTGAATTCATCTCCTGTCCTGTACCATCTAAAGATTTTCACACTCATGAAAATCAGTGACATATTCATTAATACATAAATTTTTGTCAGAATTACTGACAACATAAATCAGACAAGATACACTACACATCGACTAACTCTATGTAAAGTTCTAGAAAAATGTAGACTAAACTCTGGTAGGAGAATGCAAGTAGGTGTATGGTAACAAGTGGACTAACAGAAGGATTAAATACAGGAACAGAAGAGGCATGCAGACATTTTTTGTGGGGATGGAATTTTTCACAATTTTATAATTTTATAAGTAAGGAAAGGAGGGGCTGGGAATATGTTTCATTGGCACAATGCCTACCTGGCAAGTGCAGGTCCTGAGTTCAATTCTCAGTGCCAACACAAACAAAAATAAATAAATGAAAACTATTATGAATAAGCAGGGGAATAGAGATTGAAGAGAGTGGATGGAAAAAATGGAACAAAGAAGTAAGATACAGAACATACAAGTACTAACTCCCTATGAAGGATAAGATGATGACATATATCTAAACTGTACCAATAAACTTAACTATAAAAAATTTACTGTGCTTATGATTTCAAAAATGTGCATATATTTAAAAAACATGTCTGATTTTACATTTAATTCAGATTCTATGTGTTATTTTATGCATTTTATATACTCTATTTAGAAGCTAAATTATTATGATTTCTTAAAGTACATATAGTAATTATTAAAAATTTAGAATTTATCAGTTTATTTGGATTAAGTGGACTAAGAGACCAGAAAGAAAGAAAGAAAGGAATGAAGGAAAGAAGGAAGGAAGGAAGGAAGGAAGGAAGGAAGGAAGGAAGGAAGGAAGGAAAGAAGGAACGAAGGAAAGAGGGAAGGAATAAATAAATAAATAAATAAATAAATAAATAAATTATGGGATCCTCAGTTGGCTGCTGGGTTTGCGGGTTATAATAATTTGTAAGGCACCTGAGATTCCTTGTTTGTAGTGTTAGTTGTTTTTGGTGAATGGCCAGACTGAACTTGTTTTAAATTTTTCAATTTAAATATAAGGTCTTTTGCCAAGAATAATCCTAAGAGCATCTTACATTTATGAGTTTATCTAAATATTAATATATACAATTTATTCTTCCTATAATTAAATGTCATTTTATGTTTATTTGCATATGCAACAGTTTTATTATAATAAATATTTTAATTTAAAATGCTAAAAATTACTAGATCACCAACAAAAAATATTTATGGAAATAGTAAAATTCTATTATGAAGGTTTTTCTGAGACAAATGAATTTTTGAAATCATATGTACAGAGTTCAGGAAGATAGCTTAGTAAGAATAAGCACTTCCCTGGCAAATGCAAGAGTCTGAGTTCAATCCCTGGATCCACTGGAAAAGAAAAGAGAAATCATATGTACAAATCCTCAAAATAAATTAATTAAGTATGTAGTTAATAGAAAAATTGTGAACATAGCTTCAATATGCAAAGCATAAATAATATAGACAATCATGACATATATACCTGATGGATTTTTCTGAAGCCATTAGAGTGATAATTACAAGGAGTATAAAACAAACTGAAAAGCTTATAATCAAATATTAACAGACAAAAGCAGAATACAAAATCACATCTCTGAAAACTTAGGTTTTGCGCTATACACAAAACATCTGTTCCGAGGGCAGGCTAGATAGCTCAGGGAATTAAAGTGCCTGCTTAGGCAGATGCAGGGACAGGGCTTCTGTCCCTAGCATGCCATGCTGGCCCTGCCCCAGGGCTACCTGAGATGAGACTGGGCGTATGATGTGCACCTATAATCCCAGCACTTGGGAGAATAAAAACAGGAGGATCACTGCAAGTCCAATTTGTGTACTGAGAACCTGTAGACTCTGTAGTAAACACATAAAAATAAACAAACAAGCAAACATCTGTTCTGGTTTCCATAATTTCCCTGACTTGGAGTTAAGCATAAAATTCACTGTTATTTTTGCAGAAGTTCAGTCTAACTGAGAACTAAAACCAGTACCACTATAATAATTATATTGTGGGCAGAATTAAGTTACAAAAAGATACAATAAAGCCCATAAAGTGAGATATGAAGACTCACCAGAGAAACAGACATATGTGTTTATCCACTTGGCAGAGAATAGCAGTACCTGAAATGGAAATCTCTTGATATTTTTTTTCTTTTAATTGCTTTTATTTATTTATTTAGTTTTATTCAGAAAAAAATATCAATGAGATGGTTTCAAAGCTGATTAATAGGACAATTTCAATAATTAATACATTGTACATTGTTATTTCCTTAGTGGTTATCCATAGTACAAGAAGCAGACAGGATATCCTGTCCAAACACTATTAGTACAAATCTTTCTTCTCATTGAGTTAAACGAAAATAGCTGTACATCTATCTTATCTATTCTGTATATACAAATGCAAAATGGTCCTTCCTTTGTAGCCACTTTTTTGTTTAGTCCTGTCAGAGATGGGTATTCTATTGGCATTTAAATACTACAGGTGCATGAATTCAGCAAAACAATCCAACACAGTCCGGCAGTCCACAATAGTAGTGGGTTATCCGCAGAAGTTGACTTGAGCTCTTCAAAGCTCAGTATATTAATATAGCTTTACTTTATATACCTTGTTTTTATGCTTTTCGGCTAGATGGTCAAAACTATGATAAAGCAAGACCTGTATAACAAAAAATGTAACTTTTGCATCTGATAAGATCAGTCAAGCCCCCTCAAGGTTTAACTTGTAACGCTGTACAGCAGTTTGTAGATCCTATGTCAGTGTCAGCCATGTGTATGAGTCATGGCCATTGCTGACCAATTTGCTCTCAATGAAAGCCTGTGAGAAAGTTTTTTCTCCATATGACTCTCCTTAAGCACACTATATATCATCAATCACATTACCTTTGATATTTCTGAAAGTCAAGACAAAGTACAATAAACTACTTCCTTGGCAGAGACAACCACTGGATGTTGTTCAGATGACCAGCTCTCTCCTTCATGCTGCAACTCCTGCCTGTACCCATCTTCTCTTTACATATTTGTTAGAAGAAAACTCTTTCCTTTACTTGGTCATGAGAATGCTGTGTTATCATGAGGTCCTCCAAGATTTACTTCCACCTTCAAATTGTTGAGAATTGAGACTTGTGTTATTTGCTTTTCTTGTTGTGGGCAGTGGGCACTAAATTAATAACATGTACAAATTGAGGGAAGAAAGGTGTGTTGCAGTTCATAATTTGTAAAGGTTGCAGTCCATAGTCAGCTGACTCCAAGTGAGGGCGGCATGGCAGAAGGTCACCAAAGTGGCACAGGAACTAGGCGACAGGGAAGCAGTAATATCAATCATACTATTTTTCTCAATTGATATTCCACCTGGGCTGAAATCCTACTGACTGCTGTCACCCACATCCAATGTGGGCTTCACTACCCACACAGAAAATGATGCTAAGCCTATTTAGTGGATTAATCCAGAAACACACAACCTTAATGTCATTCTCATATAGAATAATCCAGCCATTTTCACAAGCCCCATGTTTGACCACACGAAATTTTGGTTGGAATCTAGATATTATCCATAATAGGGCTTTAAAAGTATGTGTACAGGCAGGAGTTGCATCGGATAGGAGAGAACTAGCCATCTGAACAAAAGCCAGTGGTTGCTGCTGCTAAGGAAGTAGTTTATTATAATTTGTCTTGCCTTTGTCTGAAACCATGCATGTTTTATTACCCCACAATTCCAAATGTTTTCCCTGACTCCCAAAATCTTTCATGATCAATGCTGTAAATTTTAGCTTCAACTATACCAGTCATCCATTTTTGAAGTATCCAGGAAAAAGAGAGTACAATATAAACAATATACCAAGAAAGGCCTATGAAGCAGCACATATGAGCCAATTATGCCCTATTGAACATTTTGTTACAACTTATTTTACAGAACAGTATGTACATGCCTTCAACTCACATGTCGAAGCCTATCCATAATATATTTCCAGTTAAGTGCTTTTTAAGTAATTGAGTGGACAGGTTAGAGCCTCATGCATACATTAATATTCTTAAAAAGGAAATCCCAGGAGACATAGATACCTACCTGTGATCCAGAAAGCACAGCACTGAATCTGCTGGAAACTTCACTTTGGATTTCAGTCTCCAGAACTATACATATTTATTTTATTTTATTTATTTTATTTAATTTATAGGACATTTGGGTCTATGCTAATTTGTAGTAACTTAAACAGACCAAGGCAAAGTACAAATTAAGAATTACCTGTACCATTTTGGACTTTGATACCAGCTTTTTTTTTTTTTTTTTTTGGTAGCAGGGATTAAACTGAGGATCTCTCACTTGCCAGGCAGGCATCTATGCAAGTGAGCTGTATCCCCAGCCTCCACCATTCTGAAATTTGAAAAAATAAAAGAGTATTTCATGACACCCAATGATTACCTGAGCTCCTATTTTCATATTTATTAAAAATTATTGAAGCATAGTCATACTGACTCTTTTATAGATAGCCTAAAACTACTCTTATGTTACAATAATAGGTTGTATCATTATACATAAATCATATGAATCTTAAATACCTGATCCTTCTTCCTTTATCTTGATCTTAATCATCCAGCAGAAAAATATAAAAATGAGGTACATAAAATAAGGACATAAGAATAAGTTGAGCTGCAAATGGCTATACTCAATAACTTCTTCAGATAACTCACTATTATTGTGGACTGCTGGACTGTTTATTGTGTTGCCTAGTTCAGGCACCTATAATGGTTCAATGACAATGGAGTGCCTATCCTTGACAGGTCTAAACAAAAAAAGGGTATACAAAGGAAGAACCATGCTTTGTTTGTATAAACAGTACAGTTAGGATAAATATGCAGTACTTCTGCATAATTCTACGAGAAGCAACATTTGCAGTAATAGTGATTGGACAGGATACTATGTTGGCTTCTAGTACTATGGATAAGCAATAGAAAGATAATGAGGTAGAAAGTATTAATTATTGAAACTATACCATAATTCAGCTTTAAAAAATAAGTATATAGCTACATTCTCTTAATTCATTGATTAGAGACATCTGCTTTAATAGTGTTTGTAAGTAGAATATTATGTATGCACCTTGTACAACAACAAACCACTATGAAAACAGTACGAAATGTATTAATTATGGAATCTGTCTCGTTAATTTGATTTGCAACTGTCTCAATTGCTATTTGTTCTTCAATAAAAAAAACAAATTAAAAAAATAATAAAATACCTGATCCTTTACAGAAAATTTCTCCTGAGACGAGAAATAGAGTAGAGTCTAAGCCCATTGGTGTAGGGATTTTCTCCCCCTCTTCTGACTATAACTATTCATTTATTGCATTTTTGGTAATACTGTAAATAAATCTTTTAGGGAGCAATAAATTTTTTAAAGCATGAAGCATCATATTGCTATTTTTCCATGAAATTGATAATACATATGAAACTTGTACAATATATTATTGATGTTTACCTTCTATCAGAAAGACCAAGAATAATACCACATATAAACTAATACATGTATCTGTTTTGGCATATACTTATAGCATTAAAAGTAACTTTCACAGTCTCTGAAAATGGCAATTTCTCATATGTAGTTTTAGTGACTAAATAAACCATGGGATAGGGCTTTTCATGCTTCTTAAAGGTTTGTTGTTTTAAACTCTTTGTTTTGCTTTTGTATCTTGAACTGCAGTTCATTGAAGACAGTTAAATGATGGCTTTAAGTTGTTACCATCAGATGCCAATTATTTCTAATCTAGTTCAAGTTTTTTCCATCTAATTAATGATCTCAGTATAAATCTTTCAAAAGTTCATTATGTTAAGGATGAAACATCTGAATTTATTTTTTTTTCAGCCCTTTAATTAGTCTAGTTTCTTACACACTTGGTCTTTTTTTTTTTTCTTTTTTCTTTCTAATGTGGAATAAGATGCTATTTAATTGTGTTCTTCCATAAATAATATTTTTTGTTTCATTTATTTATTCTTTAAATTCTTTTTTTATTGAAGAACAAATAGCAATGAGACAGTTTAAAGACAAATTAATAGAACATATTAGACAAAGCAATACAATGCAAAATGCTTTTGTAATGTTTCGGTGTCATATAAGGTACATACATAATATTATACTTACAGGCATTATTATAGCAGATGTCTCTAATTAGTGAATGAAGAGAGTGCAGCTATATACCTATCTTATTTCTTTACAGCTGATTTATATCACAGATTCAACAATTAACACCCTCTACCTTGTTATCTCCTCAGTGTCTGTCCATAGTACTAGAAGCCAACATAATATCTTGTCCAACCACTATTAGCGCAAATCTTGCTTCTCATAGAATTATGCAGAAGCAGGACACATTTATACTAACTGTAATGTTTATACAAACACATCATGATTCTTCCTTTGTATCTCCTTTTTTTTGTATAGACCTGTCAAAGATGGACACTCCATTGTCATTAAACCAATTTAGGTGCCTGAACTCAGCGACAAAATCCAACACAGTCCAGCATTCCACATAGTGAGTTATCTGAAGAAGTTGTTGACTATAGCCATTTGCAGCTCAACTTATTATTATGGCCCTACTTTATATACCTCGTTTTTATACTTTTCTGCTGGGTGGTTAAGACTGAGATAGATCAAGACCTATATACCAAAAGATGTAGCTTTTGTTTCTGATGAGGTCAGTGAAGTCCCCTCAGGGTTTATCTTGTAATCCTGTACCTTACTCTGTAGATGTTTGTCTTTGTCATCCATGTGGATGAGTCATGGCCAATGCTTTACCAGTTTGCTCTCTATGAGAGTTTGAGAGAAAGTTTTCTCTCCCTATGACTCTCCCCAGGCACACTATAGATGATCAGTCTCTTTCCTCCTGTGGCTCCATAATCTCCTTGATCAGAAAATTTGGGGCATAACTGAATTTCATGATATTACAGTGCAGGTTCTCCCATGCCCTGAGTCTTCACTGACCTTGAAATGTCAGCTAAAATGTTGGCTGACCTTGAGGCTCTTCTATTTTCCCAATTTTGATCAGTTAACTTAGGTTGTTAACCATCCAGAAGAAAAGCTAATTAGTACCCTGCAAAATATGCTGTTCAGTTTTCCTGACTCAATTGTCTTTAGTTGTTGTTGTACATTTCTGTTTGTATTTCTTCTTTTTTCTTCTTATACTAGGGAGAATATACGATATTTTCATATGTATGTATTGTTTATCTCACTTACGAGTATATGTTCAAGTGGCATCTACTTCAATGTAAATGCTTCAACTTTATCATTCTCTATAGCTGAGTAATACTCCATTATATAGAAATACCACATTTTTTCAAGCATTCCTCGTGTGACAGACATCTTGGTTGTTTCCAAGATTTTGCTATCACAAATTGTGCTGCTATAAACATAGGAACACATATGTCACTATGATATAACGTTTTCAGTTCCTCTGTGAAAATTCCCAGTAGGAGGATAGCTGGCTTGAATGGGATTTCTAGTCCTACTCTTTTGAGGAGTCTCCACACTGGTCTCCACAATGGTTGTGCCAGTATACATTCCCACCAGCAGTGGAGAAGTGTTCCCTTTTCCCCACAACCTCTCCAACATTTGTTGTTGGTTGATTTCCTTATGATAGCCATTCTTCCTGGACTGAGAGAGACATCTGAATTTAATGAGTGGTAGGCAAATTTCCTCAAGAGTTATGTAAAAATAAATAATTTGGTTGATTGTTTTTCTTTTTAATTTATTTTTGTTTTATTAGCATATTTTGGATATACATAATGATAACATTCATTATGGGGAGATACATCTTTTTTTAATGTATTTGGTTGTGAAGAGGTCTCACTACACAGCTCAGACTCAGAGTGATCCTCCTGTATTCATCCTCCCCAGCACTGGGATTACAGGTGTGTTCCACCATGCTCCTTGGTTGGCTCAGAGTACCCTGGAGGCTGAGTTGGCCAGGCCTGTGGGGCTGGGGCTCGAACCCCTGTCTCTGTACATGCCAAAGCAGGCACTTAGTCTGCTGAGCTATCTCACCAGTCCATTTTGCATATTCATTATTTCTGATAGCATACATTATTTTGAGACTTGTTTCCTCTTCTATTAATATGCATACCTAACTTTTTCTTGGTTAATGAGTTGATGACCCTTAGGTTTTGCCTACATTCAATCTATATTACTATAGTTGAAGATTTGTTAAACTATTTACTTTATTCTTATTTATATGGTATAATTCTGTCTTTGTTTAGAGTTATTAGTCCAGTTATATTAATCAATTATCTTTTTATAGTATAGGGTCTCACTACACAGATTGGACTCATAGTGATTTTCCTGTTTTAGCCTTCTAAACACTGGGATTACAGGCTTGAAGCATCATGCCCAGTCTCAATCTCTGTTTCAGCACAACTCGGGGGGCAGGTCCATCACAGCATGCTGGAGATGGAACTGTGGTCCCTGTGTCTACCTAAGCAGGTACTTATATGTGCTGAGCTATCTGGCGGGCCCATTTCATTTAACTATTGATATGAATTTGATTAAATGTGTCAACTTATTTATAGGTGAATTAAATTCAGGCTGAATAATGTGATGGACATAATCCTTGTGGGATAAAGTAGATTATTATGGTTTAGTTCTGACATGTATCCCCAAAGTCTTAAGTGTTCAAAAATGGGACTTTTGAATGTGATTGGGTCATATGAATGCTATTCTCACTAGGAGAGTAATTCACTGATAAATCAAGGTACTGAATGTGTTGTTATGATAGAAGTGGGTTAGTGGGACACACACACACACACACACATGCACAGTCACTCACATACACACACACACACACAAACACACTCTCACATACACTATGTCCACATAGTCCATTATAATTTTGGTTTGCCATTGTGATAAAGATGCAGTGTCATGCTATCATCCCACTCCTGGTCTATGGCTCTTTGTCCCAGTGATAACAGGAAATGACAACCATCTTCTTGTGATGGAGATAAAACACCTAAACATTCCAGGCCTTGCAGACATAATTATAGCTAGCAACCAGAAAAAAAAATCTCTTAAAAACTACAAGGAACCAAGAAATAATAATTCAACAGCTACAAGACAATACAAAGATGCACAAAATAAGAATAATAGACGTCAATGAAAAAGAAGGAGCCAATATAAGTGACATAAAAAGACTATTTCTATAAGTAATAGCAGAAAACTTTCTAAGCATGGGGAAAGCATATGGTTTACAGTTGACTGAGGCATATACAACTTCAAATGGCATAAACCAAAATAAATCTACAACTAATGTAGACCTACAGAATTTTAAAGAAAACATTAGAATTTAGTGCAAGTTATGTATATACTTACAAGTTCAATACCTTTTGTTTTAATTCTCCCATGAAAATTATTTGAATAAAATTCATTTCTAAATAATAAATATATTTTTCTAGTGAAAAACGACATGTGCTCTGGAGAATATAATACATTTTGTCTATTACATTTATTACTAAGATACTCCAGGTTTTCTAAAATTTGCATTATTATGCACGTTCAGTTTTCATGTAATATATTGAAAATATAATAAATTATTTCACAAAAATATATCAGTTTCACCTCATCTGAATTCCCTTCTTCCTCAATAAAAGCTGTCTTTTTTCAATATTTTGAGAAAAAGTATACATATACACTTGGGTATATTCCTAATTCAGTCTCTTGTTACAGGAGAGAACTTTAGTGATACTTTGGCATCTTAATTATGATGCTACAAAAGAAGGTGAAAAGAAACAAGACACCAGTTATCATTTTGTCATGAAAAACATGATGCATTAATCATTTTCATAGCACTCACTAAAGACTGTTACATATTCCAATGCATTGCCTAGATGTTAATGGAAGACTGAAGATTATTGATCAGAAACAAGCCAGTGTCTGTTCAATGGTAAGTTAAACAAGAACAATTCCTTGAAGAGTGACACCTTGTCACTTCTTGGCAATGTGACAATTGCTCTCACAAAATGAAGATAGCACATACTCCTAGACAAATGGATTTAGGTGAGGGAAGGGATGCAAGGCCCGCCGGACATCCCAGCTCACAGCAACAGAGCACGTGATGGAAGGAGGACCTTAGCACCTCCCTCATTTTGTTCTCATCACCTCTTTGGTAATTTTTCCATAGCGCCTGGATTTTCCACAGGTCTGTGTCAGACTTAGCCTAGAACTGTGGGGATTTACTTCTCTGAACTGACTTGGTCCATCTTTGGTTGAGAGGGCTCTGGTAGATTTCTTCCAATGTATAATAGTCCATCATTATTTCACAGACTTACTGTTTCACAGGTTTTTCAAAAGATATTAATCTAAATTATTTATTTCTCACACATCTCACTATGTCACCAGATTCTGTGGTAGTATACAGTACTGTATACATATTTATATGCATGGCATTTATGGTTTTCATAATTTTTGCCTGAAACATTTTAACTATATAGAAATATATTAAAATGTCAATTCTAACATATTAAAAGAATATTAAATCAAGATTAAAATACAGTTTACAATATGAATTTCTTTAACAGATGAATACATACTATATCATACTGTATACCTATGTTATTAGAATTATGTAGATTTATGAGTTTAGAAACTGGTTAAGAACATTAAGGGTGTTTTTAAAAGTTTGGAAAAGGTTTATAAGAGTGTGGAAAGGGTTTATAAAGCATATGTATGTATATATATATATACACACATATATATATATATATATATATATATATATATATATATATATATATATATATAATCACTACTTCACTGATTCTCTCTATCGTGGTGGTATGTAGAATGTACCCTCCTCCGGGATAAGTAGTGAGAGAACACTGTACATTTTGATACTCTATGGTAATCTCCAAGGTGGAATGTAGTCCTGAGTATAGCCATTGGCAGTAAAGAATAGCTACACACATTTCTCCTGCTGATACCTTCAGCAATAAAAACTTTAAAATTTAAATGTAATAGAAATTTTTGTCTTAATGCCTTGCTTTAAGAAATTTTTCAGCTGTCTTCAACTTCTCAAAAAAGTTGATGTTCAGCATTTTGGAAGATACATATGCACTAAGCAATCGTATCACTGTTAAATCTTTACCTATAAAACAACTGCAAGAAGCCTAAACTGATTTTACTCAGATTCTTATGGAAAGTGATTCATGTTGCAGACTGAAGCCAACCACCATACATGATAACAACATGGTACTAGTAATTTTTAGAGGAAGTGTACAGATAAATACAAAGCAAAATCTCTGCCACAAAAATAGGTCTGTCGAATTCTCTCTGGTACCACACAGCTTTCATTTCATGCATTTTCATAAAACGGAGTGGGGACCTCTAATAACTTGGTAGCCCCGAAACATTACTTCAAAAAGCACATTTGGCTTGACACAGAAAACAATCTTTGGGCTGGTGTGATAGCTCAGTTAGAATAAAAGTGCTTGCCTGGCAAGCGCAAGGTCCTGTATTCCATCGCTGGTACCACCAAAAATAATAGTTACTAAAATGCATTTTTTAAAATGTATGTAGTACAAGGTCTGTAGGATCTCACTACTCAGATTGGACACATAGAGAGTTTCCTGCTTTTCAGCCTCCCAAGAACTGGGATTACAGGTGAGCACCACCATGCCCAGTTTCAGTCACCATCTCAGTGCTCCCCAGAGAAGAGGCAAGCAGGACAGGCCAGAGACAAACCCTGGTTTCTGAGTCTGCCTAAGCAGGCACTTTAGTCTGCTGAGCTATCTGGCCAGACCTTAAAATGCATGTTTTGACACAAACTTTTTGTTCACAAAGGGATCCAAACTCAGGACCCTGCATTTGCCTGGCAGGGGCTATGCCCTGAGGCTGAGTGATATCCGCAGCACTGGAAATATTGCTCAAATTTATTAGATTTTATATTTTAAAAAATAATACAAAACATTAGAAATGATACACAATTTTGTTAAATAAAATGATAGGAATTTAACAGTGGTTGTTACATTGTACATTGTCTTCAAATTAGTTGTTCACATTACCAGATATAAGCTCAAAAAATTGATCAAGAAAATTAAAACTCAGAAAGAAAAAATCTACATTAAGCATTAACTGTTCCTTCAAATGGACCCATAGCAATCACTTATACAAGTATCTAAGCTATCCCTTCCTTCCTTCTTTCTTTCTTTTTTCTTTTCATTCATCCCCTTTTCCATAGCTTCTTTCCCTTTCACAGTAAAAGGTATAACAAATGGAAAATTTTAAAAGAAAAAGAAACTACTCTTTTAAGTAGACATGTAAACCACATGGCTGTTGATGTGCAGAGCTCTAGTGAAGACACAAATACAATTACTGGGCAATATTAATATTTTCTTAAGTATTTAGTACACGGTCTACAGGGCTTCACCTCATAGATCCAATTTCTAGTGACTCCTGTTTTCAGCCTCTCAAATGCTGGGCTTACAGGCTCAGGCCACCACCCCCATCTCAATCCCATCTCAGTGTGCCCCAGGGGTGGGGCCAGCATGGTGTGCTGAAGATTGAACCCCTGCCATTGTGCTCTGCCTAAGCAGGAGCAGTATTAGCTTTGAGGGCAGAATTGTTGCTCTGTGTTTGCACAAGCTGTATGTTTTTCAGGCTTCCGGTTCTGTCCTGTGTTGATGAGGCCCAGCCCGTACAGTAGCAGCAGTGTGCCTTTTCGAATTCACGTTGCTCTCTTGTTGCTAATGCACTCTCACGGCCACTCACATCCACACTCAGCTTGACAGTGATGCCAGGAGAGGACAGAGTCCTGGGGTGTGATCGCTTTCGTCACAGGCCTTAACTCTGGAGGAAAGCACTGCAAGAGATATTTATGACCAAATATATCTGTACCAATCTTTGCTTATATGCGAAAGAGTACTGTTGTATTGGAATTGGCCTCTGAAATTTTTGTATAATTTTTACTTGACATCATCAGTATTTTTACTTGACAAATAGATCGCATGATTTGATGAGGCTGCAAAATTCATTAATCATTGTAGATAAAATTATCCAAATTAAAGTAATACAGAAGTCCATTAAATTTATCTCTAGATTTATACATTAAATGAAGTTATTGATTTATACATTATTGTGTTTTCTTAGAATTTTATTTTTCTTTGTTGATTTTCTGTATCCATATATATAGACACATGTTCAATTGTATATTTTAAGATATCCATTCAATTCTCTATTTTATTTGTAGTTAATGTGAACCAGAAATAGATTTTAATTTTTTGATAAAATTATATTTCTTGTTCCTTATCTGAAAATGAGTTAAAGAAGACATAGTTCATTAACAGCATGCTTACCTTGCATACTTTTATTTACGTTATTTTATTCTGTATTTAGGACAGGACCTACAGGGTCTACAGGGTTTCACAACGTAAATCAGACTCATAATGATTCTTCTGTGTACAGCCTTCCAAAAACTGGGATTACAGACATGCACCACCAACGACAGTCTCAATCTCCATCTCGGAGAGCCCCAGGGATGAGGCTGGCACCACATTCAGGGTATCGAACCTTGACCTTTGCTTTCTGCCTACACAGGCACTTTAGTCTGCCGAGCTATCAGCACATTTTCACTGCAGTTGGAGTCACTAACAAAACAAACAAACAAGCAAACACAAAATAAAGAATAGACAAAATAAAAATACATACAAAAATCTACCTTTGGTTGACTGAGACTTTTACATATATGCTGCTATCATGTAGTTTGCAAATACAATTTTTTTAACTTATATCCCTGCTCAAACAAAATGATGCTAAAAGCATTTTGACAAACTTGGCAAATAGTCTCTCCAACTATTTTTCTAGTTATAAAATTATGGTAATGACTGAATTTTATGAGTAAAATAGAGTGGTACCTCAGATCACCAACTCAATTCTTTCCAAGATTCTGGTCATGAAGTGAAGTTGCTGCAACCCAAATCAAATTTTCCCATATGATTCACTGTACATAAGGTTAATCATTCTGATGCTTATATATTTTTAATCACAAAAGTATGAAACAAAGTACAGTATCATATGAAGAGAGAACAGTAACCTCCCTTGAGGTGACTTCTGCCACATAGTACAGGAATGTGGGCGAGGAGGAGTTTGCTGTTGGTTAGGAGAGGCCTCTATGAGGACATCAGGGAGGTCTGCTGGGGTTTCTTCTTCTTTGTCTCTAATTATTCCTTCTTTCATTCCTTTATTTTGATTTGTTGGTAACTGCAAGAAAATATTTCATTCCTTCCTTTGTTCCTTCCTTCCTTCATTCATTCTTTCCTTCCTTCCTTCCTTCTTTTATTCTCTCTTCATTTATCTATTATTCTCATTTTAGATATTGTATGATTTCTCATAATTGCCTTTGTCTCTTTAGAGTTTGCAGTTTTCTGCTCAAATTTATTTTTTGCTCAATCATCATGAGCACATTTATCATTCTTGAACATACTTATAATAACTGTTTTTAAAAAACATCACCCACAAATTCTATCACAAAAGTAATTTCAGGGTTTATCTTTGCATTTCATCTTTTCCACTACCTATGGAGAGTATTTTCATCCTGTGTCATATACGTAATAGTATAAACTAAAATATATACAACTATGAGAGCTATACACTTAAATGTTTTTGTATGATTTCTCTCAACACTGTTAATTTCATTTTAGTTTGCTTCATTCTAAAGCAAAGAGTAAAAGTGAATGCAACTGAACTTCAGTGTCTGAAATAGGACAATGCCAAGTAGCTGAAATGTTTTAACATTTAAGCTTAGATGTTTAACCTTTCCCCACATTATGGCCATCTCCAGAGTCACCATGAAATTTGGGCAGGGTTTGTATGCAGACTTGACACCATTTTCTCTGTGCTTTCTTATGTCTGAAATATATTGCAATAAGTTATATAGATGGTGTGGTTTCCTAGGACTGTGTCATGGAATTTGTAAAACCAGAAAGAGTTCAAGTTTCAAACTCTGGATATGGGCACAGGTGTACGCTATGCCCCATAACGGGCTACTGTTAGTCCAAAAGTTGCAGAAGTGCTGGACAGCTCCCACCACTATCGGGCCTCTTCCTCTGCATCACACAGACACTGTTCAGTGTTTTTATTCAGCGGCTATCTTTCACTATAGGAGTGGACATACTTATCTGTAGAACAGTGAATTCATAAGGAGTTGCTCTAACACCAGATAGGAAAATTTTTATGGTAGTTTTAATTTGCATTTTTATTTTACTTTTTATGTATTCGATTGTTGCAGATTCTCACTACACAGCTCGGACTCCTGGTGGTCCTCCTGTTTTCAGCTTCCCCAGCACTGAAATTAAAGGTATCCACCACTATACCCAGACTCTTGCCGGCATAGCCCACGCTGGGGGGGCTCTGGTAGGATGTATGGTGCTAGGGATCAAACCATGGTCCCTGCTCTTGCCTAAGCAGATGCTGGGTTCACTGAGCTATCTCACTCACCACCTGCATTCATTTTAATATTAGCAGGAAATACATTTTTGATGTTCACTGGGAAATTCATTTATTTTTCTGTGAGATCTTTATATACTGTTCATTTTTCCCCTTTCTTGGTGGACAGATATTATTTTATGAATCATTTTTTGAATTAATAAGATATTCCTGGGTTTGTCAATCTTATTTTTTTCTTTTGATATTTTGTAGACTTTGGATCTTATATACTAGAAACATAAAGCAATGAATGCATTAAACAATCAATCAATAAAATGTATACTACAGATAGTGTGTTAACATAAATACATTACATGACTTCAATAGAGTTAGTGACTTATAAATTCAGCAGATGTGTTTAATTTTACAGAAAATTCAATGATGTTTGTTGTTGACTTGGACTCCTACTTTTTGTATAACTAGATTTATTTATTTATATTTTAGTACAGGGTTTTACAGGGTTTCACTACATAGGTAGGACTTGCAGTGATACACCTGTGTTCAGCCTCCCAGAGCTGAGATTACAGGCAGGCACCACCACACCCAGTCTAATTGTGCCTCGGAACACCCACTGAGCTATTTGGCTGGCCCTTTGTTTGTATAAATTTAGCACCACCATTGTATCCTGGACTTGATAACATTATAATAAATTAAAGTTGAGGTTTCCACTTCCTGCCTGACCATGTGCATGCTGCTTAACTTTTTTCTTATTTGTGCTTGAATTTCTTTATCTGATTTCTACACTTCTCAGAAGATAAAAATACAGTTCTCAGAGATAAAAAATAATCCAATTAGTGCCTGTAGTAAGAAGTCTACCATAGAAAACATTTAACAAATATTCCCCAGTTCAGACTTTGTCCTTTCTTCTGGATATGTTTTCTTAATTATGTTTTCATCATTTTTAGTAAGCTGTCAATTTTCTATGCAAATTAGGTACAGTCGACATTACAGGATTTATGGTAGAATTGTAATGACAGTGCTACAATATTATGAGAACCGGGTAACTTGCGCAAACTATTAATAAGGGGCCAGCTCTTTATTTTAACAACAATGTATATCTACTCTCAAGAGAAATTTATACATAAAATTTTAAAACTTACACGGGGATTTGGAAACTTCCTTCATTTTTCTTTTATAAGGGCACATGACTACTCCTGCGGTTAAATTACTAAATCCCCCAAAATATACCTTCTCAAAATAAAAGATGAATTGTCATAATCTGGGTACTAAGTGTTTCCCTCTGCCTGTTTTTGGTAGGCCCATTCACACTATGACCAGCCTTCCACAGTGACAAAGTCAATGCCCCTCACAACTCTCCCTCCTCATCTGTCTTACACATCAGATGACTTCCTCACCTCAATTAGAGTGCTAGAAGGAGAAAAACGAACCCAGTTCAACCAACTTAATTTACATTTCACAAGTAAATAAATAAGGCCTAACTTGCAGCTGCAGTATTATTACCTTTTCAGGATATTTATATTAAGTAGAATTGTGACTGTTTTATCTATTTATTTATGTTTTTGAAGTATACTCTCATTCCTAAACCATTCATCCCACTAAGGATCTGAGATTATGGGCTGGGAAGATAGCTCAGTGGAGTAAGTGCTTGCCTGGAAAGCACAAAGTATGGAGTTCAATCCCTGGTACTGCAAAAAAAAAAAAAAGAAAAGAAAGAAAGAAAGAAAGAAAGAAAGAAAGAAAGAAAGAAAGAAAGAAAGAAAGAAAGAAAGAAAGAAAGAAGAAAGAAAGGAAGGAAGGAAGGAAGGAAGGAAGGAAGGAAGGAAGGAAGGAAGGAAGGATCTGAGATTCTAACTGAAAAATCAATAAGATTATGAGAAAAATAATTACAATAAAATGTAGAATATACTGCTTTAAGCAAAGTTTTTATTTGTGTGGCTTGGGGATTGTTCTATATAATTTTCCCTAAATAATACACAAAATTCACAATGTATACACTTAAGTTTAGGAGGACAAAAAGTGGGCAATTTTAGTGTTATGTTGAAACATATGAGATGGCTAGCCTGTCAGTAGGTACCATGTGGAGAAGGTGATATTTACTGTGAAAGGTGTTTTAGCAGAAGCAAAATTGATGTGTGTACATAATATAACACCAAAAAATTAATTTTTTTGAAAAATCAAATCAACACTTCGAAGTTAACTGTCAAAATGTGTCTGAAAATCTATGCAGGAAAGCATCATAAATACTAAAGTACATTTATATATTTAGGTAATCATTCCATTTGAAATATTAGTAACTTGATTAATCACTTCCAAAGTGTTACCCGATAGTTGTACAATCACATGTAGAAACAGACTTCTGACACCATAGGCTATGAAGTACCGGACAGGCTCATTCTAGCATAAATTTGTTAAAATTCCACAGATGGATGTGGCACTAGAGGTGAACGAGCATGGTGCATCGCAAGGGTGCTATGGAAGAGCATTGGCCAGGAGCTGGTTTGGCAGGTGGGGAGTGCAGCTGAAGTGATTCACCCGAGGGCAGCAGCGAGTGCTTCGTGCCCTCCATACAATGCTCCACCTGGAAATTAGTGCGTTGCTGGTTTCTCCTATGTTAATGGAATTTATTAGGAATTCAGAGCAGATGGTTTAGCTAACAAGACAAAGGATTTTGGAGTCATTACATGGTATTAGGGAATACCTAGTACAAAGGTGAAAGTAAAAGCTTTGGAAATAATTTCAAAGGCTTGTCACAAAACTAATTGACCAGTGGTTTTTCTCAGAACTAATTCACCACTGGAAAATAAGAAAAAAAATATTTAGGGAGGGATACAAACAAAGTAAACAAACCAAGGGCTTATGCATGAATGGGAGACAGACACAATTGCACATCACCCTGATGCCTTTTGCTTAAGTTTCTAGAATAAGAAAACAGTAGTCAAATAGTTCAGAATTCATCGCCTGCTATGTGCAAAAATGTGTCCTGTGGCATTAAAAGCAAGTATAATGGCCTTTGGTTTCATATGTGTTGATATAAGCGCTGCTGAGACAGCTCAGCAGACTAAGCGCCTGCTTTAACAGGGGCTGGGACCAGAGGAAGATGATCCCCTTTCCTACATGCTATGCCCCTGGGGCACACTGAGCAGGCGACAGAGTTCAGGCATGGGGACACAGGCCTGGAGTCCCTCACTGGGGGTTCACTATGAGTCTGAGCTGTGTAGTGAGATCCTGTACTGAATATATATGATCTGTATTATGTAATAGAACTTTCTAATGTAGTATTTGACTTATGACTTGTGTAAATGAATTTGAAATCTAGGATGTCTTCTAATATAAATGAACAAGTGCTACTGATAAATACATATCTTTGCCTGTTCCAGAACTGGCATCTGAGGAACTGGACAAAAGGGCTTGCTTGTTGCTTTGTAAGATCTGAATCTCTGTACTTTGCTAGTTCTACACAAATTTTCATAGATTACTTCTTCATCCTTATATGAATCTAAATGTACATAAAAAACCTCCTGTAAAAAATTTTCATTAGAAATGAACAAGTATCCGTAATTTATGATTCACAGAAATGATCTTTTGCATGGTGCTGCATGATGATTTGTCTTTTGTGCTAGAGAAATAGAGTGGGAATGATGAATCATGAAAACTGGAAATTGATGAAGGGCAGGTATGTTTCTTTCCAGAAATTTTCATGCAATGGTATACATGTTTCATAAGTGGTAGTCTAATTGTCAAAAAGGTAGCAGCAAGCACAAAATATGATTATACCATATTTTAAGTAATAATGTAAGACATATTAGAAGCATTTTAAAGGGAAAACCTATTTTATAGTTAGATAAGTCATAAATTCAAGGTAAAACACGCATGTGGACAACCTATTCAGTAGCAAAAAATAAATATTTTTAAATTATAATTCCTTCTCTATAAAACAGTAATTTCTTTATTTTCCTTTCCAGTACTGGGGATTAAACTGAGGAGCTTGGACTTGCCAAGCAAGCACTTATTCAATTCTGCTATCTCCCCAGCACCCAAGACAACAATTTCTGCCTCATCAATAACTTGAAGTGAAAAACAAAAGAGTGTATGCTTAAGAATCATAATTTTGGGTCAGGGATACAGCTCAGCAGCATCAGCACTGGCCTAGCAAGCCCAAGGTCCCAAGTTCAATCCCTGATACTGAAAAATAAATAAATAATTGGGATTCAGAGTTGTAAATTAAGGGAAAAGCAAAGCATTTAAATAACTCATGTTTGCACATTTGTTCAAATGTGTAAAAGGGAAATTGGGTATGTGTCCAAAGACGGTTTTACCCAGGTGATAGATAACAATATTCTAAACAGAGAAATATAAAATGATAATAGAGTCTTTGGAGATATAATATTATATTTTAATAAAAAAAACTTTAATTCACAATAGAAATTAAAGATGGGCCTGGTAGTGAACACGTGTAATCCCAGCACTCAAGAGGTTGAAGCAGGAAAAATTCTATGAGTTTGAGGCCAGCATAGACTACAGGGTCAGCTCAAGGCCAGCCTGAACTGCACAGTGACACCCTGTATCCAAAAGAGAAATAAAAATAAAAGATTAAAATTAAAATTAAGACAAAAACAGAATATGGGCTGACCATATAGCACAGCAGACTGAAGCACCTGATTAGGCAGATGCAGAGGCTGGGGTTCAATTCCTGGCATGCCGTGCCTGACCCCAGAGTGCACTAAGACAGCAACTGAGACTGAGCATGGTGGCACACACCTCTAATCCCAGTGCTTGGGAGGTCGAAAACAGGAGAATCACTAGGAGTCCACTCTGTACTGAGACCCTGTAGATACTATAGTAAATACATTAAAACAAATTAAAGTAAAACAGAATACAGTTTCAATGCTCTTTTTTTTTTTTTTCAAAATCTCAGTTAAAGTTAGGATTATGTATGGTTAAATCTATCCTTGTTTGGCAAATCACATTTTGAAGGTATTATGACGCCAAGTAAGGTAAATAGTAAGATATCACATTTCCAAACAAAATTAATAGCATTTTGCAGCCCACGGCGAAAATGAGGACACTAAATTATATTTTTAATTATCAGGGAGTCGAGGAGCTCTAAGTCCTGCCATGACATGGCTTTCTGGAACCAAGAGAGCGACCCAGGGCCTCACCTGGTTTTTATTCAGTGAGGTAGTGGCCTGAGGATTGACTGAGAATTGTGGGAAGTAGGTGACTACTGTGAGCTGATCTAGGTGTGGGGCCTGCACTTACCTCTGCCATATGCAGAGAGGATATGCAGAGAGAGTAATCTGCATTATATAGTATTTAATGTTTTGGGAAGTCTAGGGCTTCAGATTTGATGTAGTCTTTCAAGCCCCAGGAAGTCATAGCCTCTGTCTCAAGCCTTGATCCTTGCTGGCAGCGCGGAGCATTAGCTCTACCATCCTGTCTCCACCCGGCTCACGTTAAGGAGCAGCAGGCTTACCAGGGAAACACACATGCCACCTTCAAAGACTATCACCAGCACCTCAGATAGACCAATACACATTGCTTAAGGTCAACTGAAGGATAAACAGAAGTCCTAGCCAGCTCTGTACATAACAATATGAGGAAATAGGATCAGACTCAGCCGAAATGGAGACAGTCGCTTTTCTTTCAAGGAGAGCTGCTCAGGTGGTCCCCCACAAGGATGTACTAAATTAGTCTAAAAATACTTCAAGGTTACTAGCCTCTAAAACTTATGGAAGAAATCAGTGCAAAACTTAGTAAGTGACATATGAAGAAGGACACTGTTGTAGAAGCTACAGAAAGATAACCAGTACTCAAAGAGCTATTTACTGAGGACAGAGAATCAAGCTCAACACATGTTAAGAGAGAGAGAAGGTTGAGGATTCATCCATTTTATCTAACTTACTAAGGTACACATTTTTCAGAAACATTTCCAGGTGATTTACCTAAATATTGGTGCATGTCTTATGCAATTCATAAATTATATAACTCATTTATTCCTTCAAGCAAGGTTTTGAAAACTTTTCAAGGAACACTCTCCCCCACACACACATTCATGAACACCTCACATGGTGCCTAGCTAGCTACATGCTATGCACTTTATTTATTTTTTATTAATTTTGTTGAGAAACAAATAGCAATAAGATAGTTACAACACCAATTAGTAGGAGAGTTTTAATAATTAATTCGTTGCACATTGCTGTCTTCATAGTGGTTATTCATAGTACAAGATGCAGATGTGATAACCTGTTCACAAACATTATTAGTACAAATCTCTCTATTCATTGAATTAAGAGAAAGTAGCTGCATATCTATTCTATTTTGAATACACAGATACAAAATGATCCTTTATTTGTACCCTCTCTTTGTTTAGTTTTGTCAGAGAAGGGTATTCCATTGTCATTTAAATATTATAGGTTATGTATTCAGCAAAATATTTCAATATAGTCCAGTAATCCATAGTAGTAGTGGGCTATCCATAGGACTGGCAGTGTCAGAGGTTGTTGACCTGAACCTTTTGCAGCTCAGCATACTAATATGGCTTTACTTTTTATACCTCATTTTTATACTTTTCTGCTGAATGGTTAAGGGCTATGCCCTTTAAAAGTTACATCTGACCCTGGTAGATTGTGAGGCCCCCCAGACACTTTATTGAAGTACAAAACCAGTGAAATTTGAATTTTGCTATGTTTTCTTTACTTAATGCAATTAGTACAACATCATGTATTTTATTTATCAGCTTGATACACCAGAATATATTAGTTAATATTATTATGGTTTCTTTTCTTGCCTGCTAAAATTGAACTGATCCCAATTTAGTAAATTAATTGAAAAATAAAAAGCAAAATGCAATATTTGTAAGTCAATTAGAAGACACATATCAGTTGCCAGGAGCTATCTCATTGGCTTGGTTGAATAGGCCACATCCAGAACATATTCTGGAATACGTACTGATATCTAAAATGTTTTAAATAATTCAGAGTCGTTCTTCAAACTAAGTCTGAGCTTTTACTTCAATGTCTTTAGAAATTAAAATGGAGCTTATGGCAGGTGCTATATAGCTATTCCTAACTGCACATTGAGGAACTAAGGAAATAACCACAGCATTGGGCCTGAAGCCTCTTGAATCCAGCATGTGACTGAGCCAGGCAAGTTTCTATTTGTTGATTGACTTGAATAAGCTTTCATTCAGACACATAGGCATTTTAGGTTCTGATGACTGGTTTTAGTCCCATTTCTTCTGGCCTTTTTCAGGGTTCTGATTTCAATGTGTATAATATTACACAGAATAGCTTCAACCAACTTCCCACAGTATTTGCTGCAGAAGACTTCACCCCAGCCGAAAGGTTCTTGAATGTTAGCCTTCTAGACTGTAAACCACTATTTATCTGGACACCGTTCCCCTACCAAAACTTTTTCAACCAATACTTCTTACCCATTGACCCCACCAACTGGATTTAAAACTTGGTGTAGGAATGTTTATCAATACATTCTTTATTTTTATTAAGATCTATTCCTGCACATACTTCCCAATTCATCAATGACAAAAATGCCCAAAAATTTGAGCTTCCTTTATGTATATTCATGCTGTACCTCATGTAGCACTTATACACATTTGCTTCAGCATACCAGAATTTTCGTCCAACTACGGTGCTGAAAAAAGAAATAATCTAAAAAATGCATTTAAGATGTTATTGAAGGAGATTAGGCAAATAGTAAGAAGCAATCATTTCAGGTGAAATATTTTGTATTGTTTTGCTTCATCTTATTAAAATGTGGAAGAGGGACTTCATTTATTGCCACAGAGAGCTAAAAGTTTGTTGGGCTTGTTTTTCAGCCTTTACTGTGTTTCCATATGGTTCATTCCACATCTCTTCCCAGTTGGTGTTCACCTCAATTTAAGAGCCTTATTGAAGTGGCTTATCCAGTTGTTGCTGCAGCATTTCATTCTGTACAGTAATAAAATTATGCTAGAACTGCACAAGATAATGTGTTACTTCCAATGATGCATGCAATGCTTAGGTACATCTTCCTTTCTTTGGGTGTCTAGTAAGTCATCAATAATTCAGCATGGAGGATGCACTTCTTTGAAACCAACCAGCAATGCAAAGTAGTGTGAAGAATGAATTCTGTGACTCATGTAGAAAGACAGTAAAGAAAACCAAAAACTGCCAATGATCCCCTAAAACTTTACAATTGCTTTTGTTTCAATAATTCTGAAGTTCCCATTAGCTGTATAAGGATCATAGTTATGCTTCTCTCTTGTTGGGAACTAACATCAAGAATTAAGGAAGAAAATGTTTATCGCATAGTGAAAGTTTCATTCTATAATCAGCTGGCTCCAAGGCAGAGTGGCACATAGCAGAAAACCACATTTCGTGGAGGAAGAAAACATCAAAAAGCAAAGGGGGGTCAGCAGCTTCAGCTGATAGTAAGCCTTTCTCCCCCCTCCATACATTTATAGGCAAATTATCGACCCCAGGTTAGGTGTAATACTTACACCCATAATCCTGCACTGGATCAAGAATTAATCACAAACTCTAGCCATGGCTACATGAGACTTTGTTGGGGCACAACTAGACACAAACCATAACAGTGTCAACCAAAATTCTGAACACCAAGCAGAACTCCATCCTTATCCAAGTCTGGAGACAGTGGAGAAATAACATTGGTCATGGTACAGTTGTGTAGAATTCCATATGTCAGGCATAATGAGGAAATTTACGCATTCAATTCCCTTGCAGAAGTAATGTTGAGGATATTTTTCTGTTACTGATACCTAGTGTGCACTATATTACGAAGCCACATTCTAGGAGGATATAAGAAACTGACAATATAATTTTGACAAAATCAGTTTTTGTGAAGTGACAGAAATGTAAAAAGAGTTAAGGGACCAAATAAAGAATTCTGAAACATTCCAAGGCTAACAACGTTATAAAGTCAATAGTATCAGCACAGGTCAAGGCTTAAAGAAGAATTAACAGTTATCAAAATGGGAGGATAAATAGATCTGCAGAAGATGGAGCACACAGGAGGACCTGTAATACTAGAGAATACAACCAATATCTGATAAAAAGGCAACAGAAAAAGTGTTACGAATATGTTTGCTTGTAATCCTATCCACAATCATCCCCACTGATCGCTGCTTGGTGTCTACAACTGATTCAGTTCAGTAATACCCAGTCAGCATCTCAGCATGCGGGATGTACTTCATTCAGATCAACCATTTGAAACACATAGCAGAGCAAAGCATTGCCAAGAATGAATCTGGGAATGAAGGAGAAAATGAGCCCACATCAGATGACAGAATAGTAATCTGTACTACACTTTCATGTTGGGTTAGAGCAGGGCGGGTCATAAAGGAGTTGATTGAATTCATGAGATTCTGAACAGATGTCTGAGAACATAAAAGACTTGTTGATGAATTACAGAAACATAACAAAAGGACACATGAAATGATAACAAAGAAACATTAGGTTAAGCAGAACGACGGAAGAGTTTAATTTGGATACACTAACTCTGAGGTAACACTGACCAACAGGGTTGGGAGACCAGATTGGCAAGCAACTCCTCAGACATGTGAAGTTGAAATATACATATATTTCCTATCCAAAAGAGTACAAATATAACAAATGTACTAATTAAATGTACAATTACAATTTTTAGAAAAAAATAAATGAAGAATAAATAGTGTAATAGGTAATTCACACTAGATATATGATTAATATGGAATTCCTATTTTTGTAAGTCTTCCATGAAAGCAAGTGATTTCGACCCTTACACCTCTTTTAGAAGCAGCCTGGAACACAGAACAAACAGCCCAGTAACTAAAAGAAGTGAAAAATCAATGTGAAATGCAGTCGATAGAGTAAGTACTGCTATAGATATAATTCTGAAAATATTTCTGAAATAAACCATAGGGGGTTCTATTTCTCTTTAGAAAAATTAGGTTTTTGCATCACATGGTGAATTCTCTGCAAAACCTCACGATACCTCATGGAGCATAAAATTGCCAGAAGGGTGAGAAGAAATTAAGCTCTCCAAATAATATCCTTTGTAATGTCTGACAGAGAAAGGTTAAGGAAATTTCCTTTACTCTGAAGAGATAAAAATAAATTAGTTGACATCACCATGGAAAATCAGACAAAGACAGAGACAGGCAAAGAGAGACAATGATAAAATCTGGTCAAAGACATAGGGGATTTTTAAAATATATACATCTAATTCAATAGAATGATAAATGTGAGAAAAAAATTTAAGAAGAAAATAAGTGGAAAAGCATGAAAATTTTTGAGCCTCGGTTATGAGCACTGAATATACTTATAAGTCAGTTGTTACAATTTATTAAAATTACATAAGTATTTAGGGACAGAAAATAAATAAATGAGTACAGCATTGAACATAATCATATATTCAATATACTGAGAACACTGAACATAAAAATTGCACATAAAATAATGAGTTCGGAGTGGAACTTTAAGAAGCAGAACTTTAAGAGCATTAAGAATCTTCCCAGATTCTGATTCTATCAGTTAGAATGATTATTGAAAAAAATACTGCAAGATTTGCTTTTACTCCTTGTATGAAAATTTGGATTTTTAATAACTAAAACATATGCAACATGAGGTAATATATATTTAATGCTTACATTTTGAAAATGTATTAAAGTACAGGTTAAACTGACATTAATCCTACTCCCCCAAAATAATATATCCTTTCACTAAAAACACAGTTATTCCAGTGTCCTGGGTACTTTTTTAAAGCAGTTATGAAAGTATGCTTTTCTGAGTGTCTTTATTTGTTCTGTTGTGGCTACTTCTGCGTTCTGGACTAATTCAAAAAATTTATCATTTTGAATTTGGGGAAGGTCCAGAAATTGTATAATACATGGTACCATAGTGTTCTTAGGATTCCACATTTCCTTTGGATGGTGCTTAGCAACACTCATTGGATTTTGACCACCTGCATAAGCCTCTTCAGGAAAGACTTCCATCACTGCTTGAAAAAGTGGCAAGAAGAGAGAAGAACGGTAAGAAGAAATAACTTTAATAAAGATAAGCCATATACAGGATATGAATAATCAAAGCAAAATGTAAATGTTATATGTCATATATATGAATTAAGATGAATAATATCAGGAACAAAATGAGAAAAGGGAATTTAGAAGGAAAAAGAGAGGGGCAGAGAAGAGAGAGGTTATGTACATTTGAAATTTCTGAAAAATGAAGGTGTCAAGAATGATTAAATAAATATATTTAAAGTGACTGGGTGTGTTTTAAAGCATTTTGATGCCAATGTGTCTTTTATAGTATTTTTTTTAACAATTTATAGATATACCATGTAGTTTGATCATCCCTAATGTTACTGCAATCATTGATATGAAAGCTTACATGTTAGAAAGAGTGAGAAAGTAAGGGCCAGGGAGATGGCTCAGTGGAATAAGTGCTTCCCTGGAAAGTGCAAGGGCCTGAGTTCAATCAATTTTAAATAAAATATTCTGAAAAGGAAGGAAAGAATGTTGACTCCCTGTACAATAAAGCTGTAGGACTTGGATAAACCCAAGAAGAAGATGAAACATGGGGCCACCCAAATATCTCAGTGGATTAAAGTACCTGCAAGCAGGCGCAAGGGTCAGGGGTTCAATTCCTAGGCCTGATGTGCCAGCCTCATCCCTGGGGCATCCTGAGATGGCAATTGAGACTGGGCATGGTGGCACTTGCCTATAATCTGAGCTCTTCGGAAGCTCTTGGGAAATGGTTCAAGAGAACCATTACATTTATGATCTAGTAGTGAGATCCTGAACACCATGCAGATCCTTCCCTAAAATTACAATAAATAAATAAATAAATAAATAAATAAAGTAATATAAAAGATGAAGGACAAATAAGATCAAGGGTGATAGTGCATAGTTGTCCTGAGACAGGACTATAGATTGGAAAAGGTGTCATTGGAGATGCTAGGAGACATACTACGTGGAGGTCATGAGAATTTCTTCGTCAGTGTATTGAGTGCACTTTTCCAATTTTATAGATTCAAGTTAAACTCTGCATCATTCAGAGGCAATTTAATTTAAGATACAGTGCACCTCAAACTGCTTTAAAAGTAGCAATTAATGGCTTGTAGGTTTGGCATACTTAACGTGAAGTACAGAGTTGGAACTGGCTTTAGTCTAAGGTTGATTTGGAATATCAAAACTTCACCTATATCATGAGTTTTCCTTCCCTTCCTATGGTCTGTAATGGAGTCATGTTTATTCTTAGGTTGGTTCCCTATAGTGGCTTTGCTTGGCTGAAAATAGTGGGCCAAGGACTTCATTGGGCCTCAGGGAGAGAGAAGAGTTGATCTCAGCTACTGTTTTCTGTGGAAGACTCCACCAAGTTGTAAGCAAAATGTGGCAAGCAAGATTTGGGAGGGACCCAGGACATCCTTCCACCTACCCTGAAGATGAGAGTTTTTCTTCTGAACTTAAAGGCAAGATTTTTATAAATTACACTTATTGGGCTGGCCAGATAGCTCAGTGGACTAAGGCACCTGCTTAGACAAAGTGCAATGACTAGGGTTCAATTCCCAGCTCCATAAGTTATGCTGGCCCTGCCCCGTGGGCACACTGAGACTATGACTGAGACTGGGTGTGTTGATGCACACCTGTAATTCCAGTGCTTGGGAGGTTGAAAACAGGAGGATCACTATAAATCTGATCTGTGTAGTAAGACCCTGCAGACCCCACACTAAATACATAAAACAAAATATTGAGTTATTTGAGTATTTCTTTTTAATCTTTTATTTATGTGGTACAAGATCTTGCTACACAGCTCAGACTCCCCAGTGCGTGGATTACAGGTGTGTGCCTCCACACCCAGGGCTCCACGTTTGGTGTGGCATGTAATACCATGACCAGAACCTGAGTCCCGGCATTTGCTAGTCAGACACTTAGACTCTTGGACTATCTTCCCAGCCCCAATTATTAGAGTAATGCTAGAACCAAAATGACTTACTCTCAAAACTCACTTACCTACTTTTCCTAATTTTCTCTTCCCTTAACTATATCTATTTTCTTTGATGCCAAGCTCATGCAGCACAGCAAGCTAAGAAGAAGCAAAGAGGACACAGTGAAACAACTTTCAAACTTTTCAAGGCTATTATCAACTCAGGCATTGCATATGCATTAGAATTTTGTTCTTCTTAACTTCTTAAGATTTTTGTGGGTACAAGTAGATAGATGTTGGAAGTACCTTCAAACCTTGCAAAATTTGATTCAGCTGCAAACTACAAAACTAAGCACTGTAAAGTATTGCACGTAGTACAATATCTTCCCATGATTATGAGAATGTTGGTGAATCACTGTAGAAGGACATGTTCTAGCACCATTAACTAGGTGATGGAGACTGACTACAATCAGAAGACTTTAGCGTTTTAGATCTAGATACTCTGTAGAGATCACTTAACTTTCATACAGAGTTTGCCTAGAGGATATCTTTCTATAAGACATGTGGCAGTTACTATTGAATGATTCATGTGGGTTTGTGGAGATAGCTCAGTGGTCTAAGCACCTGCATGGTAAGCACAAGGTTTCATTCTTGGTTCCACATGCCATGCTGGCTCCCAAAACTGGACATTGTAGTGTACAACTATAATCCTAGTCCTAGGGAGGCTGAGATAGGAGGATCATTGCAAGTTGGAGCACCATAGTGAGACCCTATACTGAATCAATCATCAAATAAATACAGGTGGTTCTTGTTTAGATCACTCATTATTTTCATGAAAGAATAAATTCAAGACCTGGTCAAATTCTCCAAATTAATGATAATTACACTGACAGTTTGCAATGCTTATTGTGTATCAATTCTACAAAAGGTCAGATGTCTGGCTGCCATCAGAAGCTCCTTGCATTATCCAGACAAAATCATTATAAACATTTATTTTATTAATAACTTTTAATAATATTAAGAATTAGACAGGATAATATAACTTTCTTTCCTTATGATCTGAGAGTACTCGCTTTAATGAGGTGTTAAGAACAAAGTTAGGGTCTTAAAGACATTCTCATCACTTACCAGCTGGTAAGTTAGGCCAATTCTTTGAACCTGTCTGATATACTTGGGTCAATTAGAGTATGACAGCATTTAAGGTTGATGTTTTTAATGAATAAAAAAGTATAGGAATGTATACTCTCAACTATAACTTGAAAATACTGTATAACGACAGACACAGAACTCTGCAGAAAGTACAAGTTACCATGCACACAATTCTGCAAACTATTTAGGACAGCTGTATGTCTGGTGACATGATAGTGCCCCTGATGGGTTCACTCTATTCAGTGGTCATCTACTCTTTTGGATAGAGAGAGCTACACAACATAGATCCCTCTAAAGAATGAGACAGAAGTCCAGAAAAACAAGCATATTCTCTAAGTAGCTTTTAATCCCAAGAAAACATAAACTTGCTAATATCTCATTTACTACAAATCATGTACCTAAGTCTAAGTCAAGGCAGAGGCCAGGATGCTATAGCACTGGGACCGGTATAAGAGCATGATCAAGATGAATTAGAAGAAATTATATTCTGAACTGAATCCTATACCCCCAAATTTAACAATTGAAAGCCTCATCTATAATATGCTTTGAGATAAAGCCTTAAAGCGAAAGATTAGTATTAAATAATGTTGTAAGAATGGGGTCCTGATGTATTGGGATTGGTACCTTTATAATAATAAGTAGATTCATCAGGAGTATGTACACACAGGGAATTATAGCAAGACATAACAAGATGTTGATTTTCTGTAGATTAAGCAGTACTGCTCACCTGAAACCAACGACACTAAACTCTTACACATTTTTCGGCTATAATCTGGGCCTAGGATAAAATAATCATTCTCCTTTTAAGTCATACAGTGTGTGGTGCTTTGTTACGTCAGCCTAACAGATAGCACAGATTACTGCTACAAAGATGGGATTGGAGGAAGTAAATAGTTGATGAAAAATAAACTATTTTAGGCACAATGTGGAAAAGATATTTTCCATCAAGTATTGAAGTATTGAATTTTAAGTCCTTGCAGAATATGAGGAAAAAATTTAAAAAATAGTACTATACACTATACTAATATTATTATTACACAGAAATTTAGTACTCTAACCATATTCAGCCTTGTAGAAGAACAGTCCCATAACATTTTTTCCTTGTGTCTTTTTTAAACAATTATTACCACCCCCCAAAAAAAAACTTTTACTTGTGAGACAGTATGCTAATAATTGGTATATGATGACAGGGAGTATGTATTTAGCAGACCAGAATGGCAGGCATTCCAAGTGTTACCCTTATATTACACATTGCTATCTTCAGTGCACTTGCTTAGTTCATAGGTATCAGCCTTGCAAAGTCAGTGAAGACTGAGGACATATGAGAACCTGTACTAAACCATCATGTAACTCAGTTGTGCCCCAAATTTTAATATCAGGCAGATGATGGAGCCACAGAGAAATGGGATTGATGATGTATAGTGTGCCTAAGGAGAGTCATATGGAGAGAAAACTTTCTCATAGGCTTTTACAGAGAACAAATTGGTGAGCAATGGCCATGACTCATTCACATGGCTGACACTGACAGAGGATCGACAAACTGCTGTACAGGGGACTTGACTGACCTCATCATATACAAAGGTTAATAATGAGATATATAGAGTAAAGCCATAATAATATGCTGAGCTGTAAATGGCTCTAGTCAATAACTTCTGTGGATAACCCAATACTATTGTGGACTTCTGTACTGTACTAACGTGTTTCTCTGAATTCAAGCACCTATAATAATTGAATGCCAATAAAATACCCATCTCTGACAGGACTAAACAAAAAAGGGGATACAAAGGAAGAATCATTCTGTATTTGCATATACAGAAGAGTTAGGATAAATATGCAGCTACTTTCATGTAATTCTATGAGAAGAAAGATTTGCATTAATAGTGTTTGGACAGGATATCCTGTCTGCTTCTTGTACTACTAAGAAGATAACAATGTAAAAAGTATTAATTATTGAAACTGCACTATAAATCAGCTTTAAAAAAAGAAAAAAAATAGGTATACAGCTACATTCTCTTAATTCAATGATCAAAAGGATCTCCTCTAATAATGTTTATAAACCGAATATCGTGTCTGCACCTTGTACAACAAATAACCACTAAGAAAACAATATGCAACATATTAGTTATTGAATCTGTTCAACTAATTTAATTTGAAACTGTCTCATTGCCATTTGTTCTTCAATAAAATTATGAAAAAATAAACTATTTCATGCTGATCAGTAATGTATTGTCCAAATCCATTTCGAGCCTCAGGGAAACCTTAAACTTTATATAGAGGACTGCCTGCTGCTTGAAAATTCACAGTTAATTGTAATGAAGAGACTCTTGAATCAAAGTCTTATTTATTCAAGCATTTGTTTAATGAGCAGTATATTATAAACCTTTTCTCCTCCCTTAGAATTGAGACTCGTAACAGCAATAGTGGAAGGTTATGTGTATGTGTAATAAATGATCCAATTCTTCAGTCTCCATGTGGAGATAAAGGACAAAGTGGGGTGCAAGAAATGTAATGAGCACAGGACACACAGGCGCTTCGAAGCAAAGGAAAACTGTATGTAGGGGTGAGTTAAAGAAGGTCTGGAGTGAGATTATAGTTGATTAGTTATTAACGGTTTGAGAGCAGTATATATTCCCTAGTGCTTCTTGGAGGAGAGGAGGAAATACACACAAAAATGAAACAAGTACAGTATGCATGCACACTGCATAGAACCCTAAAATAGCTGGAGTTCTTGTTTTGTTACAACATTTAAATTGCAGAGCAAATACAGATACCTAAGTTAAAGAAACTTTCTTCCTGGATGGTACTTGCATGACTCTTAACCTTTTCATTTTTTTGTATTTGCTTTTGGCACAGGGTCTCACTGTGCAACTCAGACTGGTAGTGATCCGCCTGTTTGCAGTTTCCCAAGAGCTGGGATTACAGGTGCACGCCACCACCACGCCCTTTTTCGGTTGTTGTCTCAGCTTCTCCAAGGGGTTGGGCTGGTTTGACAGGCCTGGAGATCCAAACTGAGGCCCCTGCACCTTCTTGCAGGTGCTTTAATCCAGTGAGATGTTGGGCCAGACCAAATAAATTGTTTAGACTAATGAAAAAAAGATAAAGTGAAGATTAAAAAGAAATTGAAAATTAAAGAATATAGTGAACATACATTAATAATGGAGGTCACAAAAATCTCTGGGCATACACCATGACTAAAATAATAGATGCTATATAAGTAAAGAAACTACACCTGTGCCTACATGTGTATGAATGGAGTACTTTGGTTGGTATCTATGTATATTGGGTTACTTGTTGTACACCCATGTTGATTTCTGTTGTTATTGCCATATGTTTGGAGAAAGGTTAACGGGGATCAAGCATAAATACATACACAAATAAATATGAAATACAGAGGGATCTCTGAGTTTTTAAAAAGAGTACAAGTGCTCTTAAAATTATTGGGAATGAATTTACTCCTGAAGGATAAACTGTATTTATTTTGTGCCTAATGAAAAAGCAAGATACACAAGGTTCAAACACATAACACACACAGACATACTGATTCAAGGTTGACACAATTGAAGTAATACTTCCTTTGAGTAAGGAGTTTTAAAACTAAAGGGCAAAGGGGTTGTCAGGGTGAGTAATGAGAAAGTTGATGTGATTATTGTGTATTATATGCATGTATGAGGATGTCAAAATGAAACTTTAAGTTTAAGAAAGCTAATATGTACTAATATATGAAAAATACTTTTGAAAAATTAAAAGAGGACAAGTGAAAGGACTGGGATTTGATCCTGGGTACCACATGCTATGCGGCTCTGGAACCCCCGGCACGTGGCACATGCCTATAATCCCAGGGCTGGGGATCTAGTAGTGAGACTGTAAATGCTCTGTAGACTCTTCCCTGAAATACAAACAAAAACGCTGCAAGAGTAGAGCACAGACAATGGGCGCTCTAACATTTAGTGTCACATTATACCCTGGCAGGAACATAGAATAGACAGGCATTGACTATAAAAATAAAAGTATGATAAGTAATAAATAATCACATTACCATTTTGTGTGAAAAATCGTATTCATTTACAATTTGTCAGACAAGTTTGCCATATATAGATTTCATATTTATATTGCAAAACCTTGAGCTCCTCTAATTACAAAAGTAATAGGCATTTATTATATGGATTGAAAATAATGCTAATGAATGTGAAAATATTTAAACATCACATCTAAAATCACATTTAGAGTTAGACTCTGTTAATATTTAATGACTTCCCTTCTAGTCTGTAATTTGTAATTTTACATTATACAGGGCTGAGCTTACACTACATATTTCATGTCCTCCTACTTTCAATTAATATTATATGCTGAATATTTTCTCATCATTAAAAATTTGTCAAATATGTTTATGCATGCATATGTAAATCAATAATAAAATGATTTAGGTACCTTAATGGAACTGTGCAATAATAGAGCTAGAAGAATATATGAACAGAACCTTCTCTCCCACATGGATACTTACTTTAAACAAAAGCTGTTTATTACCAAAACAACTGTGTGCTTAGTTGATAAGCTGAAGTTAGATACCCACAGAGGCTATTATCTTCATTTCAGAGTTTAATGAAGTAGGGTACTTAGTACCCCTGCACAACTTTACAGCTAATACATATATAATGTATGATATAAAGTTCAGTCTGTAAAAGTTAAGCTATTGTAATTTCATTTAGCGTATTAATAGGCTGTATGAATGTGAATAAGATGTTAAAACAAGACAAGATTTCTGCCTTTGGATATGACACATCCTTTTGAATAGCCCTACATAGTACACCTATAAAATGTTACAGAATCACCTGAGGTCATGTTAACTTGGGGCAGACAGGGTAGAGGAAAGTGGTAGCAGAGTCACTTTGGATGAATTCAATTCAAAAATTCACCCTGGAGAAGACAGACCTAGCTCTGGCTGCTACATAATGGATGAACGATGTACAGCAGGATTTATCCATGGCTTCTTACACAGTGGTCTCTTCTCTGATCACCATCACAGCAGCTCTGTTGAACCAGCTACAACATTTCTAGATAGACAGGGCTTTGATATTGTCTGATTCCAATTCTATGCTTTCGTTGCAACAGTCCTAATGAGACAACTGGAAAAAGAAAAACAGATACGGAACCATAGAATGAAGTAAGAAAGAGGCCAAGTAACAGGGGATCAGACCTTGTACAATGCGAGCCTGGTACAAGAAAGATGTCAGCAGTTCCATGTGTCAGGGTGGGTTGAAATAGGTTGAGAGCAGAGCTGAGATAAACTAAATATACACAGTGGGCTTACACAGTAGGATGAATTCAATAAAAAGACATGCCACCCCTGAAGATACTTCATGACATGTATTCTCCATGTGTTCCCGTTTGCTGACTATCATATTACATTTAGTTGACCAAAAATGTCCAGAGAAAAGGTGTCTTAACCTGTAAAGAAATAAATACATGTGGGTACATAATCAGGATATTTCACTACATTTATTAATGTGAAAATATGGATACTGCTTCCTTAGTAAATTGAGGGCCCTTTTACATATATATATTCATATTTAAAGGTAAATAATTTTTTCCACTTTACATGGTGATTAGATTTGAAAGAATAGGCTCTTGTCATAATACATGGTTCCGTAAGAGAGAAAACTACAATGAGTATTATAACCATGCCAAAGATGTTACAAAGTGAATGTTGGTCAGTCAGGAAATTACAGAAAGTCTTCCACAGGAAATATTCATCAATCTGGAATCTCTAGGAAAAATTTGGATAGCCTGGGAAAAATAGGGGAAAAAAAGAACACTCAGAAAGAGGAGATAACATATTCCAATTCTTGTCATTGGAGACATTAAGGATCACAACAGAGAGAGAAGGAAGTCGCTGTGGTTAAAGTGTGGATAGCATGAGAAAACAGGAAGTTACATGATAATGGTGGGTCAGGAGAGGGCACCGGGCAAGGTTTATAAGTCAAGGTGAACATTTGTTCTTTGAGAAAAGTGAGGATCCATTCATAAGTTTTAAGCATAATCCTCACATAAGGATATTTTAATTAATGGGATGAATTACATGAGCAGGAATATCTCTTTTAAATGCAAATGAAGATGACAATGTGAATATGAACAAGTAAAGAACGACCATCAAAAAGTAGTGTTAATTCTATAGGCAATTACATACACATGTATTATAAATTTATGAATTTGGTACAAGAGAAATTAGAAAATTATATCATGATATGCATGAAAATACAACAATGTAAGTTGATGAGTGCAGTTCAGGTTGATAGATAAGCGATGATACTAATTAGGTTAAGATCAGTGTTTCCTGAGTTTGAGAACCTAATTCAAATCTAGGTCCTGACGCTTATCAGAAATATAATGTACATTCAATCCCTGGGTTTGCCAAGCTGGCTCCACCCTCGGGGCACACTGAGACAACAATTGAGACTGGGTGTGGTGGTGCATACCTCTAATCCCAGCACTCAGGAGGCTGTAAAAAAGAGAATCGCTATGTAGTAGTGAGACCCTGAACACCCTGTAGACCCTTCCCTAAAATGCATTTTTTTAAAAAAAGAAAATAATATAGTCACCTAGTTCTGAATGTCATTGTTTGCTTCTATGCAATGTGAACAATCTTACTTCTGATTCTATAGAATGTGGGAAAGTTTAGACAACATGATACAGGTAAAGTGCAGAGTCTTGAGACTAGAAGTATCAAAGAATATTAGTCGTGACTAATAGCTTTAATATCAATCATTGCTATTCCTTACAACATGACAGTAATAAGACCATCTTAGTGACTATTGTCTACAGAACTTTAGTAGTCATAGTCCACAATGTAATCAATTTCATAGAGGAGAGAAGATTAGAGATGCAGTGTACCAGGAATGCTAAAGAGGAGCCTGTAGTTCACAAAAGATCTGCAACAGCCAGCAGGTGTTGAGTTTCAAGAACAATTTACCATGAATAATCAAAACAATCATATGAGATGGATTCTGCTATGATCCACTTTTCACTGAGTAGGAGCAGAAGTACTGAAGAGGAAAGCAGTTTGGCAGGGTGAGTAGGGAGCTGAGTTTGCAGCTGTTTGCTACAGAATGGGCATGCCTACATGCCAGGCAACAATGCTTCTGTTCTGTTCCAATAAAAAGTGGGGAATGCTGCTTGCACACAACTGCCATCTGATTGTTTTCTGATTTCTGCATGGGATGATATGGATAATACCACACAAAGGGACAATTCTTTTTCAAGAAGTTGCTTGGTAAACTCATGTAAAGGGATATGATATAGAAGCTGTATTATTGTATTTCCCCTGTTTAAAGTTCCAACCTGAAAGATGTACCCTGGGTCCTCCATAGCATTGAAATTCATGAAGTATTCAGTCATCACAGCAAGCAAAGAAAAGCAGAATTCTCCAATGGATCGTATTTCCAATCAACCTTGAACTTTTCCTATGTCCGACTGAAGAAATGATTTTTCTTCATAATGTATTTGATGCAGATGGATAGCTAGATAATTCCTCAGCTTCTGAACACTTCCCAGCAAAATGAGAAAGACTTGAGGTGATTTGATTTTCTTAGAGGACTGCTATTGCTCAAACTAGCCAACCATTCCTAATGTTTTTCTATAAAACCAATGAGTTCAGAGATCTTCAAGATGAACGAGGACTTGTGAAGCCAGAAGATGCATGCTGTCTGTCTCCCACAAGGCCAACTGAAGTGTCACATCCCTGTAATCACTGGAAATAGAACAAATGGATGGCAAAACACTTGTGTGATTTTTACATTTTTTTTATTTTCCTTCACCATATAAGAGTGCTCAGGTCTTCAGAGAAATGCTATATCTGGTAGGTCACTGAGCTCTTTCCCTCTGCAAAGACACTGGAAACCTGTGAGAAACTGATACACATACAATGTGAATAGTACATGACTTTGTATTAAGTTTCCAACTTGTTCAACCTTGATTTACTTGCTAACCCAATTTGCTTTCTTTTCCTCTGGAATTTTGCATATAGAATCATATTCTGGGCAGCATAACTATTTTCCCAGTGTCTGCTGTCCTATGCCAGTGTTATTGACCTCCAGTGTATCTAACTGCAGGGACACAGAAAAAGATTACCTCCCTCCTTTCCTGATACATAGATCTCTTCTTCAGTGAGCAACTATCTGCATTCTTCACATATTTTCAGGGAGGTAGTTATGAAAAAATAGAATTGTTTATAAACAAAAATATCCCAAAGCATCAAATACATTAAACTTCCTGTTGTTCACAAGACAAAAACATGCAAAATAATAAGGGCAGTGTGACCAAGTGGTTAGGGTGGGGAAAGAAATCTTCAGGCTCATTCCTATCTTGCTTTTCTTCCCACCTCAGATGCTCTTGCTTAAGATGGGCCTTGTCTGAACTCTACCTAATTCATGCTGATTTTGTTTATTTTCTCTCAAAAGCATGCTGTCTCTATTATGTTCTTTCTTCTTATTAATATTTTGCACCCTAGGTAACAGCTCTGTTTTGCAAGGCTTTGAATGTTTGTAGTCAAGACACATTTCTCCTAGATAGCATGGAAACAAAGGAGCATGGTTAATCTCATCATAATCAATGATGAGTCTTGGCAGGCCCAAAAAAATTAACAATTAGTGATAGAATATCTTTTTACTTCAGAATAGAAGGAAGGGGGCCGGGGAAATGGCTCAGGGGAATAAGTGCTTCCCTGGCAAGTGCAAAGGTCTGAGTTCAAACCCGGTTCCACACACAAAAAAAGGAATAGAAGGAAAAAGTCAGAGCTCCAGGTTTATTGTCCAAGAACTTCAATTGAGACAAACCATATTTATAAAATAAAAATACCAATCAAACCTTACATAGGAAACAGAGATAACTCAACCTATTCAAACTATGAAGAGGTCCAAATCATTTCTGAACTACAGAGTCCATGGATGCATATTTATGTTTGTTTCACATCACTATTTAAACTCCTGTAACCATGCTACACCAACTATCATGAAAGTGGTTTGAGCTCAGTGAAATATTCTGAATATATTCACATCATTCTATCATTAATTATAGCACAGAAAACTCTTGCAGAATTCTATCTTTAATTATGTTTCATTATAAAACTTTAAATTAATTGATTAATTTTAGCAAGTATTAAAAAGTCTTATGAATAAGAGCACAGAATATTTTATGGCCCAATCCTGACTAGAAGTTTACTTTATAAAGTAAACTCCGTAAGAACTGCAGACACAACTTCTATGCACAAGACAGAAAAATAAGAGTATATCTCTGTTAAATAACAAATTGCTTTACTGAATCTTGAGGTTTTTTTATTGATAATTCAAAGCAGATATCTCAGTAAATACTAACTTTACCTGTGCCCCTCCTTCACTTATGGGCGGCATGTGTGTTTACAGAACCATACCCATGTTGTGGCTCTTTGCGTTAATCACGCTAAAAACATTGTTTATATTTTAATACTGTGTACATTCAATACTGTGTACATTCAATACTGTGTACATTCAATACTGTGTACATTTAAAAGTACCTAAGCTACTTTTAATAATATTGTCTTCATCTGAAATCTGAAAGAAAGACTGAATCTCATCATATAGTATTTGCAATTGTTTTTTGAGGCAGTGGTAAAGAAGGTGTACAGTGTGGGGCCATAATAAGCTGAGCTGCAAATGGCTATGGTCGACAACTTCTTCAGATAACTCACTATTGTTGTGGAATGCTGGACTGTGTTGGATTGTGTCGTCGAGTTCAGGCACCTCAATTGGTTGAATGACAATAGAGTACCCATCTTTGACAAGTCTAGACAAAAAATAGGGGTATGCAAAGGAAGAATCATGATGTGTATGTGGACAGTACAGTTAGGATAAATATGCTGTGCTTCTGCATAATTCTATGAGAGGTAAGATTTGCACTAATGGTGGCTGGGCAGGTCATTATGTCGGCTTCTGGTACTATGGACAACCACTAGGAAAATAACAAGCCAGAAAGTATTAATTATTGAATCTGTGATATAATTCAGGTATAAAAATTAAGATACATAAACAGCTACACTCTCAAGTTACTGATAAGAGACATCTGCTATAATAATGTCTGTAAGTATAATATCATCTATGCACCTTGTACGATACCAAAATATTATGAAAACAGTTAGCAATGTATTAATTTATCGAATCTGTCCTGTTAAGATGTCTCAAAACTGTCTCATTGATATTTGTACTTCAGTAAAATAAAAAAGAAAGAAGCAAGCAAGCAAGCAAGCAAGCAAGCAAGAAAGAAAGAAAGAAAGAAAGAAAGAAAGAAAGAAAGAAAGAAAGAAAAAAAGAAAGAAAGAAAGAAAGAAAGAAAGAAAATAAAAAATTGGTAGGTCAAGCAACAGAAACACCTGTGCCACAGTTAAAGAAGCCGATGTCTAAGACCAAGGTGTCAGCAGAGTGGACAACTTCAGTGACTGTGAGGAGAGTCTGCCTGTGAATGTCTCTCAGCTTCTGGCGGTTTTCTAAGTTACCCATCTTCCCTGTAGAATTCGGGCACCTGACCCTGACTCACAACCACTCAGCTTTCTCTTGCATTCTTGTCCATCTTTACTATGCTTCTTTATAAACTAGATTAGAACCCACATTGTTAATTTTACTAAAGACATCATATACATATAAGGTCAATTTCTAAATTAGAAGGACTGGAAATTAAATATAGGACTCTTTGGATCACATGCAAAAGTTTAAAATACATCAATATAACTTTAACAAACAGCAAACACTTCACAATTGGATAATTGTTTTCCTTTTATTCATTCATGACTACTATGCCTGATAGACAATTATTATAGAGCTGCATGCATAATTTATGTTTTTGATACAAAAACAACAGAGTACTCTTACCATTGCAAATTATAAAAAATATGATACTTGTAGTATTCTATTCGTGAGAATGATTCTTTGTAGCTTCATAAATATTGGTTGGAGTCAGTAGATTGATATTGACAATTGTCCTACATTTCTAACAATATAACCTTTGAAAATGACCTAATTTTTTTGTGTTTTCATTTATTCATCTGTGAAATAATAATGAAAATCCACATATTTAAATATCAAATGACATATTTTAAAGTAGTATCAAGTGGAACATACAATAAATTTTAGGGACTGAAATAAAGTAAGCTCTCCAATGTAGACCTGTGTTACTCCAGAAGATAATGATACTTAATGCACTCTGATAGCTCAAAGAACAGAAAAGGATTAATATGTCTTTTTACTGTGACTTTTAAAGAAACAAATAGGGTTTAAAACATGAACTTTTATACATCAGCTTTGATCCGATTATACAAGCCCTTTTATATGTGTGGGGATCCTAAAACTGATTTCATTATTTACTCTGTATGCTTCCATGCTGACATTAGTGGATAAAGTCACAGAAAGATAACACAGTTTGAACAGATGCAAAATGTCTTAGTTTTCTTTTTTTTTTCTTTTTTTTTTTTTTTTTTTTTTTTTTTTTTTTTTTTTTTTTTTTTTTTTTTTTTTTTTTTTTTTTTTTTTTTTGTAAAACAAAGCAGCATGGTACGATAGGGAGAAAAGTTGAATTAATGATCAGACACCATCTTCTAGGTGAATTTCTTGATAATAGAAACCTTAATTTCTTTTACATAAAGTGGACTGAGATAGCTTCTTCATAATATCATAACTGTTCAAACAGAAATCATGAATGATGTACCTTGATATAGCCACCCTGCAGAACAGAGCAGTTCAGCTAATATTAAGGTCTAAGTGCACAACTGAAGTAAGTATCATCACTTTTACTCTCTCCAGCTGTAAATTCATGTATCTACATTGTAATGAGAGAAAAATGTCTTGAATCCATTTTTGAAGGTTTATGAAGTATATTTTTAGTTACAAATGAATAGGTACTAAAGAGATTGTAAGAAGATGCTGTATCACTCAGTACTTACTAGAGAAATAGATTTAATGCAAGCCATACATTATATGTATAAGAATTGACAACATTGGCTTACAGTGACCAACCACAGTCAGGGACTGAAAAGTACAAAAAGCCTTCCTATGTACACGATTCAGTCACACGCTGGGGCTTACTGTAGTGTCCTGTGTGACCCCATACTAGGGGGCTTCAAGGTCTTTTGTGGAAAGCTAAACAGTCTACAATGGAATCCAGGATGTCAAACTAAAAGTGAATGCTTTTCCAATGAAACAGAAGTGTTCTTTCCTTTTTCCTTTTCTTCTTATACCATTGCTGTGGAAAACCTATTGGCAAGCCTATTGGTGGCAGTGACCCACAGTGAAGGTGGGTCTTCTGTCTTCAGTGAATCTCTTCAATCATGCTCAGATTGGGCATGATTGGGCACTTATTATTGAACTTGATTTTGTTTTTGGCGGAACCAGGGATTGAATTCAGTCCCTTGATCTTACCAAGGAAGTGTTTATTCCACTGAACCATCTTCCTGGCCCTTACTTAACTTGATGCAACAGTTATCTACCATAGACGTGTTCAGGAAAAAATGAAATAGAACTTTTGTCAGAATAAGAAAGAATTTTGGTGACTGCATGACCTCGGTAATACAAGTGCAACTATATCTTTTCATGTTTGCATACTCAATAAGCCCTGAGCTTAAAATAGAGGTTCAATTTGATTTGCTTTGGGATTGACATAGGAAATTGGTGGAGTACACTTCGGGGTGTCCACATGATTTGTGTATGCATGACTTTGGTCACTGTGTCAATGAGTGTTTTATTAGAGGATAGAAGTAACACAAGATGTACAAATGTATAAGTTACAAGATTGGCTTATGGCAGTCATCCACAGAGTCAGATGAAGAAGTGTACAGAGAGAATCTGAACATGAGAGACTAATGGATTTAGTCTAAGGCATGGAGCTCATTGCATTCTATATCATGAGGCTGATGGGTCCATGATAGAAGGCTGATGAGTCTACAGTGTGCACCCAAAGGCTGAAGGGTCCAAGGCAGAGAAGAGTGTACACTTGAAGTCAAGATGACTGTGAAGACCTGAGCTCTACAGAGAAATTGGAACATTCCATCCTTCCTCAATTCCCTTTTAAGTCCTTTAAGTGATAAGTCACTCTAGGATGGGGCCTTCATATTCTTGGCTTCCAAATTGCTGAACCAGTTTAGTTAAGCTTTTAATTTCCCAAGTTGACAAAATCATAAAGCACTACAGGCACTGTGTATGATTCCTCACCACTCCATATCATCAAACTTTGACTGTTCTACTTCCAGTATGACATTTTATTTTCAGAGCCAACCAACTATTGACTAAAACCATGAGCTAATTAAAACCTGTCACTTAATTTTTCTACGTAGTGTAACATGTTAAAAGTGGGAAAGCTGAACAACACAACTCATGAGAAAAATACCAATTGTACTTACCACTGTCTGGGATAATCCACTATGATGGTATTTGACATCGATACTGACTGTAGGCTGCCCCTGCTGAAATGCAAACGGTTTTACTGGCACAATACCTTGGGTTTCAGAACTATGAAGACAGAGTCACAGAGCCAGTGCTGGCCTCAGATGTGGAATCAACCACCACATGGCATTTGGAAACTGACTGAGGCTACTTCAAATTTGTTTTCCTAATTTCTTATAAGGAAAGGTAGTACTCTCTGTGTATTTACAGTTTTCATGGGGGCTCGATGAATTTTATATACTTGGGTTGGCTGATTTTAAGCAAGTAACTAATAGCTATTATATAATTTCAACACAATGTTTTAACAAATTCCTCAAATTTGTAAACAAAATAATTCTCACTCTTATCATACACTCTGTTCATTTTTCATTTACATGTTCATCCAGTCCACAATCACTGAGTAGCTACCACTCACTGAGAGCTTCCAGGCTTTCTAGCCCCATTATTGAGTGAGTCTATACAGCATAAACTATCTCAGGCTTAGTCTGCCTTTGATCTGCCATGACACTGAGGAGATTATGAGGACTACTTATTTTAACTGATGCTGAATATTTCCTTAAAACAATATACATTACCCAAGCGATTGTTACAGCCAGAAGGTGATTGGGATTTCAGGCCAAATCCACATAGGACAAATTATGTTGAGAATAAACATTTCTAGAAAAACAATTCTGCAAATTATTATAATGTATTTAGTACAGGGTCTCACTACACAGATCAGACTCCTAGTGATCTTCCTGTTTTCAGCCTTCTAAACATGGGATTACAAGCATGAGCCAAAATGCCAAATAGCTCTCTCAGTGTTCCCTGGGGACAGGGCTGGCACCACATGTCAGTGATCAAACCCCAGTCCCTGAATCTGCCTAAGCAGGTGTTTTAATACACTGAGATATCTGGCTAGCTCCTAAGTGCCATATTTTATAAATGCTTTTTCTCTTTGTGTTGACAACAAATGATCCAGCACACAGTTCAGGAATATGTAACCCCATAAACCCTGCTCAGAGTGTGTGAGAAGTGGTTTCATGAAATTTTCTCAACAGATGCTGTGTTTCTGGCACCCAATGTTGCACAAGATAAGGGCTTCTGAGGAGCAGGAGGAGATCTTGCTTGGAGAGGAGGTCAAGGGGGTAAGCTCAGCCCTATTTTGCTAACAGGGATGGTTGGAGAGCACAGTTGGAGGAATTCATCTCAGAATCCTCCCCTCATGGCAAGTTGATGTGTATAAACAGCAATCTCCTGGGAGAAGCTAAGCAACCAGGCACCTTCTTCAGATGGACCACATGAAAAACAATGTGGAGTAGTCCTGTGTTTGTTACATTTGAATCGGGTTCTGATAGGTTCCAGTGGTCCAGGTTCTTCTAGGTTGTGAACAAAGAAAATTAGATGAGTCACCAAAACACAACAGAAAAATCAAGGAATATTTTACAAAGTGACAGTAAGTGTACAGAGGATCTGACTGCCAAAGGAAAGGGAAATGGCCCAAAACCTACAGGCATAGGTGGAAAGGATTTTATTTCTAGTGTAGAGGCCAATATCAACTCCTTCCAACAGGGCTCTCCCAGACATATATGACAGTTCATGTCAAGTCACGTTTTCTGTGTTAGCTACATACATCCTTACCCATGATTGAGCTGTTGTAATTGTATCCATTATTTCATCATGCAGACACATAAACTTAAATATCTCATGGTTCTCTTATATGAAAAGCTTAATATATATAGGATAAGATAAGAAAGAAGATAAAACCAAAAGAAAGAGAACACAAGGTATTAAAATCTAATGTAGGGAATGTATCTAAAAATGTGCCTTGCCTTAATACAGTTATCTTATATGATTTATGTTCTTTGGCTATTATTTTTGTCTTCAACCTGAACTTATGAGGATGGAATTTAGAAGGCTTATAAGATAAATAAATGAATATGATGATGATGAAATAAAAGCGGTGCAGGAGGGAAGAAGAGAACTAAAAAGTAATATGTACACATACAAGTTCCTTCTGGTATATGAATATAATCATTTTGTACTTCAAGCATAATAAATAATATGTTTATAAGATATATAATGAAAGTCAAAATTTTAAAAAGTTATATCCCTGAGATTCAACCCATAAGAATGAGTAGAAAATGAATGTACCCACAGCCAAATATTATTTCTGACAAATAAGATGCATCAGTGTTTCCACCTGAGTTCAAGATTTCCTCAATAAATAGTTTATGGGCTATTTCTTTGACTACAGTTGGGGCTGGAGAGATGGCTCAGTAGAATGAGCACTTGCCTGGCAAGCACAAGGGCTGAGTTCAAACCCTGGTTCCACCAAAAAAGAAAAAGTGCCTTTGACCACAGCTATTGTCTGAGAGATGGAGAAAAGGATACTGGGGCAGGACAAGGCCCCTGAAAGACTGATCAGGGCATAGTCCCAACTCCATGAGTGATAAAAGACATGCTCTAGCTGTGTTAAATACAACTCTATAGTGCTGTGTACAATACAACTCTATAGTGCTGTGTACAAGATCTAAGGATGGAAGTTTTTCCCTCTACAGTAATAAGTAGGCGTGGAAGAGGATGTTGGTGTTAAGCCTTTTCTACTTCATTGCTGAACTTAAATTTCACATAAATACATGGTATAAGGGTATGGCAGAGGGCAGTGATTCACAACATATTGGCCCAGAGGTGACAGACAAGGAAGAGCCAGGGACAAGAATATATCCTAGCCAGTCATAGTCCTACCCACTGACTTACCTCTTCTGACCAGACACCACCTCTGACCACCACAGTCAGTTATGATCTCATCAGTTGGGTAATCCACTCATGAAAATAGTTCATCAGTGTACCATCTATCTTCCAAACATAGGACACCTTTAGCACACATTTTATCTAAAACATAAGAACATTACAGAATTAGAAAGTAAAATAATGTTTATTTTTCCTTTTCAGAAATATTGTTATAAAGGATACACATACACATCTAATATTAGCTACACAATATTATCGCAAAGAAAGATAATCAAAAGCAATGGAGGTATAGAAGAAAGGTAAGACTAGCTTACTGAGTGATGTCTATTACAGACACTTACATGTAAGTGCATTTAAAATCTTGATGTATACCATACTTGAGGGTTGAGGCAGGTGTCCTAAAGACAGCACACTATAGTGAATAACATGGATCTTGAGATAAGGTACTATTCCTGAGATGCCTCAACAAAAGAGAAAAGAAAATCAGTGATCCTAAATTCTAAATTATGTGAACCATAATTTAAATTTTTACCTCAAAGTGCCTTTTAGTAATTTGGGTAGACAATTTTGGAATTTATTTTTGGTTTCTTAAGTTTTATCACTCGATAAGTTTAACAGTTTAGCATTCGTAGTATGTGATGATGGAGAATTTATGAGACAATAGTTTGTTTTAATTTTTAGACAAGTAGGTGCTATGTGCACAATAGCTCCTAGCTTCTGTGAAAATGAATACTAGCTCTCACATTCCATTTCTAGGGCTGGCCACCATAGACACGTGTACAACGTTGGCATCAGACATAATTTTCCCTTATGTTCATTATGTTGGCTGTATTTTCAGTGACAAAAGTTGAACATTATGTGTGTACAAATGGCAAGACAATTTTTCATGTTGAATGTCAGAGTGTTATCATTCTGTTTAACAACAACAAACTCTTTGGAGCAAATACGGTAGACACCAATATTGGTTGTGCTATAAGTAAGCACATTAAATTTGTATTACTTAATTTAGGGTGGGTGATAGCTTCGATATAAGAATCTGAACCCCGTTTTTTAAAATTCTGAGATTGAGACAGGAAAATAATGCTTTGGGGGAGAATACTTGAGAATCTCTAATTAGATAAACAAACATATTTTGTGTTGAAAGTTCATAATCACAAATAATTTTGTGGAGTGATTTTAAAAAAGACTTTATAATAGTGTAGGGGAGATAACTCAGCGGTCTGAGCTCCTGCCTGACAAGCCCAAAGACCTGGATTCCATCCCTGGTACCACATGTCGTGCTGTCCCTGTGAGGCAAGCTGGTCACCAAAACCAGGTGTGGTGGTGCATGCCTATCATGCTAGCCAGGGGGACTCTGAAACAGGAGGATCATTATGAATCCAAATGGTATAATAAGATCCTGTACAAAAACAAAAAAACAGACTGTATGGTACATAAAACTGAATTAAACTTTGTGCTCCATGCTATTCTTACTATCAAGTTATTTAGCTTGTAAATGCTTCACTAAATGCTCTTAGGATCTGTGGTGTCAAAAGTACCAAATACGTGGTGCCTGTTGGGATAACAAAATCAGGAGTCACAGCAGCACTACAAGAACATGGTTAATAGCTTAGTATACTAAAGTGCTTGCTTATGCAGGCACAGGAACTGGGGTTCCTGTGCCCCCACTGAGTGGCCCTGCCCCCACTGAGACAGTGAATGCTACTAGGGGGGTGGCATACACTTGCAATCATAGCACTTGGGAGACTGAAAACATGAGGATCACTACAAGTCTGATGTGTGTTGTGAGACCCTGAAAATCCCATATTAAATACATTGGTTTTCGAAATGTGTACCATTATTAATGTCTTATTGATTATTGTTATGCTCTTTAAAATACACAATACAAGTAAAATAACAAAAGAAAAAACAAGAAATATAAGTTTTATTGAAAGCAAGTGTTATTATTCAATTTTCTGTCCAATCTTGATAACTATATATGATAATCTGAACAACAGATCTAATGTTAAAAATAGATGATATAACAACCATTGTTGTTGTTGTTGTTGTTGTTGTTGTTTTGGCAGAAATGATTGAATTCAGGCCCTTGGGCTTGCCAGGGAAATGCTTATTCTACTGAGCCATCTCCCAGGACCTACCATTGCTAATTTGCTATTCTTGCTTTTAAAATCTGTAATATATGTGTTTTTGTACATTTCTCTGCTTCTGACTTTGCATCTGCTGTTTGTTTTGGCTTTTCTTTTTAATCTTGTAAATAAAAGAAAAATTTAAAAAATAATCAAACAAAATTAATCATCAATATATTTACCACATTCCATTCCATACTTTCATAGTGTCTGGGGACCTTTGCATTATAAGTGGAATATTTAGCCTCCCTAATAACAACCACAAAGCAGGCAATTAATTCTTAATATATTGGACAGCACAAGCTTCCCAATAGGAAGATATACCTCAAAATGAATAATAGCAGAATTAGGTAATCATTATTGTAAGTCAGCAGTGTGTTACAATTATTATCTCGGAAAAAGACTCTTTCAACTCTTGCTGTTCTCCTCCTTATAACAAGTAAATGTCATGCCTTATGAGATTATTCTAGTTTGGGAAATGGCCAGATTCATAGGTGAATAAAGGATCTACTTCTTAATGGAGGGAGTTTCCTAACAAAGCTCTGAAAACAGTTTCTTACTGCTTTTTCGAAGAAAAACTGACCAGGAGACACCACCTTCATTAAAATCTTACTCGGAGAGGACTTGTGGTGGACTGACCGCTTGTTGTCAGCTTCTTAAAGCTAGCTGAACTAGGTGTAGGAGGCCCCTTCAGTATTGCTGCCAGCAGAAAAGAGGAAGACTTGGAACAGAAGAAGATAAGGAGTTGGAGGCCTTGGTTTTCCTAGGGATTATATTGATTTTCTTGAAAAACTACCATGCTGGCTTTCCTGATGAAGTTAGATGATTTTATCATCAAAAGGCACTCAGGACCTTGGGTCACTGGGAAAAGCTAAGGCTCACTTTGTGGAACCTGTCTTTCTTACCTTGAACATTTTTTCTTGGCTCCAGAAGGTAAGATGATGCACTTCTCAGTCACCCAGAGAAGCTTGTCACATTGGATTTCCTGTTGGAAATTTGAGATCCTAATCATCAGAGGAGCTCAGAACTTCACTCTCCCTGAGCATAGCTATGGTTCTTTTGGGGGAAGAACTGGGTCTTACTTTGAGTGTCACTTCTTGGCCTCACTTCAGATCACTTAGCCTGCTATCACAGATCCTTCCTCTCCATCCTGCTGGCCCAGACTTCCTAGCTTCCACCACTGACCTGTGGACCTTCCCAGCACAGATTCTTGAAATAGGCCCGGATGAAGCATTGTCAGTCATTCGGCTTCCAGTCAGAATTGTGCAGGCCTTGTTATGAGCTCTAGGTCTTTTGTTTTTTTGTGGAACTGGAAATTGAACTCAGACCCTTGTGCTTGCCAAGGAAGTGCTTATTCCACTGAACCATCTCCCCAGCCCCAGAGCTCTAGGTCTTTATCTCAACTCATGGAGATCATTATCCTGGGATCGAGGCCCTCCACTGGAGATTGTAGTCTTTAGCATATGGATAGAATTCCTGGATTCTTTGTATATGTTTCATTATAAAATAATCTTATAATGAATTGTTCTATATTGTATTATTTCCCTTGAAAAAAAATCCCAAACTACAACAGTATGCTTACATGCTATAAGAGATATTATAACACCATCCCTAATTCTAAAGCCTTGTGAACAGCTTTGAAAGGAATGAAATAAAATGAAACCCCCTTGCTGTACATGCAAAAAGAAAGGCTGGTCATCTCCCACGGTATAGAGTGAGAAGACCGAGATGATGTGAGACACAGTGATTCCAGATTTCAGTTCTCTGAGTGTGAACATGAAGTCCAACACTGGCATACTTAGTTTTCTCATTGCATTTTCCCCCAAAGATGTGATATGGGAAATAAAAGTGAAATTAGTGTTGTTCGATTTTATTAAAAATATATTAAAAACTGGATTCTCGATGCATTTCATTAGTTACATGGCACCTTGTGTCTTGATTTATCTCTGACGTTGAGTTCATCCGCTCTAGAAAAATAAGGTCCTAGTTCACAAGCTGATGATATTATTATAATTTCCCACATTGTGTTTCTCTCTTAATATTAAGATGAAAAATTATTTCAATAAAATTTTAAACAAATGATTTGTCAATGGGAGCACGGCACAATGGTGGCGTGGTAGCCAGGGAGCACTTTGGGCATCTCTAAGGTTATATGAATGAGGAGGGAGGACTGCAGCATTGAATTCCTGCCTTGTGACTGTGGCTCACTTCCTTTCTTGTGCAAGGGAAGGGATGAGGAAGACTCCTTCCTCATAAAGTTATGAAATTTAAATGCACTGTTATTCACTTAACATCAGGCGTGAGGCTGACCTATGCAAGTATGTAAGTGTTTTGTAGGTAAATATAAGTATTAAACTCCAGAGCTCATGAAAACACCATGAAATTAAGCAGGAGCACATTATCCAAGAGCACCAGGAATCCTTTACTGAAAAGGACATTAAGCAGACGTATATATTTATCTGCTGTGTTTTTCAGTATTATTTCCTCTTTGCCACCTTTTCACTGTGCTTACATGTAAGCAAACCATTTCATCATCTCAAATTACAGAATTTATCTGAAATTTAGTTATTTATCTCTTTTTATTTATCAAGCTGTCCCCATTTCATGTCATAGAGCACAAGGTGATCAACCCTTGCCATGCAGTACATTCTACCACCATTTCTTTACTTGACACTCTTAAGATTTTCTTTTTCTTTAGGGAGTTCATGTCAGTACAAAGGAAGGGAATGTGCACACACTCACATCCATAATTTTCATACAGTCTCCAAAAATTTCTTTCAGAATGACTGTGCCCCAAAGTCCTATCTTTCAATGTGTATCTCACTGAAGTATATGAATAAATTAAGGTGGGTTTTGATTCTTATTTCTTTTCTGAAAAGGATAGAAATGAGTCTAATTTTACTCATTTGATAACATTCATTAAATATTTACTGAGATATGAGTTATTTGTTGGAAGAAAGGTACATACACATATAGTCATTCACACCATTCATATAAATTATTAAAAACATATTTTCTCTATATAGTTTTATATCCGTTATTAGGTATATTTAGTATAATTTTGACATACACAATAATCATATTCATCACAGGAAGTTTGTACCTGTGTATGATATATTGAACTCTTCTTTTTCTAAGAATAAAAACTAAAAGCTTGTAATAGTTTTGCCAAAAAATTCCACTATTATGCCGTTAGTCAAATTACATGGTAATATGAGCAAAGTGTAGGGATTCAACTACAGAGAGCTGTATAGCCATAACCTGCAAGCAGAAGAAGCATTATACCTGTTCTTATGTTAGTTTTCTACCTTGTTACCTGAGATACTTGCTTCTAAAATCCCAACCACCATTCTGTGGTGAAGGGAAAGATAGAAGATTTGATGGTGTTTGTGTCCATAGAACTTGTTAGGCTCAAGCCACCACTGACCTGTAGTCAAGTGAGTGTGAGACCCAAAATTCCTTCCCGACATGCCAGATTGTGTAACAAGGTGCTGAGAGGAGACATCCCTGCAGACCTCAATTCTGACTGCAGAGCACTGTGATAAACATGGCATGAGATTATTGTTGCTTTAAGTCACCTTTCTGTAATCTGGGCCTTTAATCTACCAAAAGCCCATATGTTGAAGGCTCACTTGTGGTCCTACTGGGGGTGAAGAACCTTTATTTGCCTTGAGGTCACATCATGACATTGTTTCACCCCTGCTCCAAAAGTAACAAGATTGGGCTTAAAACTCTCAATCTGTGATCCAAAACCAATCCTTTTTTGTTTTAAGTGCATTATATGAAACTCTTTAATATCACTTTGCTATAAAATAGATAACAGGAAATCCAATAAATCATTGTTTCATGAACTTTTAAATCAGTGAATCTTTCTGAAATGATAGCAGCAAGAAATTCTAAAGACTTTGGGATGGTTCTGTTCCTAATGTGACTTAGGCTGTAACTTCTCCTTTTATGTTTCGCAAAAATTTCCATCTTGTCATGCAAGGGCAAGTGGACTGTCTGGTAGAAGGACCACTGATTCAGCTCTACTGTGTGCTTTTCATTTTAATACATTCAAGTTCAATTTCCAGCTTTCTAAAGTGGTAATAAGCTGGTCTACACTCAAGTTACTTTATTGTTGTGTATTTACTTGGTATTTGTTTTTTGGTGGTTGGATTTGGGGGGCTGATGTCTGAACCTATGACATTGCAAATGATAAGCAAATGTTCTACATCTTAACTGTGCTCCCAGCATGCAAACATGTTTTTAAGAGTTGGTTTGAAAGTGCATCATCACCATCATCATTATATTATTATTATTATTAATTATTATTATTATTTTGTGTGAGTGTGTATTTTAGTATAAGCTCTATAAGGAATACAGGGTCTTGCTACCTAGATCAGACTTGTTGTGATATGCTTATATTCAGCTTCCCATGAGCTGGGGTTAAAGGGGTGCACCACCATGCCCAGTCCCAATGGACCTCTCAGTGTGGGACCACCATGGCAGGCTAGGGATGGAATCCCAGCCACTGTTTCTGCCCAAGCAGGCACTTTAATCCATTGAGCTATTTGGCCAGCCTTGAAAGTGCATTTAAATGTGAAAAGTTTTAAACAATTCACATACAAATGTTATTGGATATTTTGTTCGTTCGTTTGTTTGCTTGTTTGCATGTTTGTTTTATGTCTTTTTGAGGCAGGTTATGGCTATACAGCTCAGCCTAGGCTTGAGCTCACTTTGTGAGGCTGGTCTTGAACTTACAACAATCCTACCACCCCAACTTTCCAAGTGCTCCATTTACCACCACAGCCAGATCATGAATGCTATTATTAAACATTTACACATTATGGTGGCACATTTGATTTACTAAGGGGATACTTTAGGGTCAGTAATTATACAACTTATTAAATGAAGATTCCAAAATTTCTGCTGTATTTTAACTTCCACAGCCTAATATAATACACACCACAGGTGCAAATCATTTGATAAAAATAGTTTAGCTCAGGTTTATGTGCTTTCACATTTTTCTGATGCCTTTTAAAATAGAATTTTATTTTTATTTAGAAACAGGTGTTGGAAATGCATTTAGAAATAAGTTGAACAATGCTTATTCATGAGTAGTTTAGCATCTTGTGACAGCTGAAGTTAATATTGACCAAACTGAATTTGCATGCCAGGCCCAAGTATTTGAAATACACAGTGATTCTAAAGGTGTCAGTAATTTAGTTATTATCATTAGCACAAGACTCTCTGGGACATTTTAATTGCAGATCATAATGACAGAACATTTATAACACTGTTCATTAATACATTATTTAATGCAAACCTATGAAAAATTTAATTGCTGTTAAATGAAGTGTACCAGATAACATTCCAAGAGATTCAATTTGCAATAAAAATAGGGTTGCTTAGTGTTTGATGATATGGAGTTGTCTGGCGAATTATTGCATATAGGAGGGTGCTTTCTTTCAATATGAAAATAATTTTAACACCTAGAAGTTTGAGCCATTCATAACCATAAAAGAATTTTACTAACATATCTCGTATGGCATAGTACTACAAATATAGTTTCTGGAGGACAATTCTTTCACCATTAATTAGATATATGCTATTGGGCAAGGTATTTAACCTGCCTAAGCCCAAGTTTCCTCATCTATAAAATTGAGTAATTATATACTACCTACTTGTGGTAGAGAATGTAAATTTTCTAGCTAGAATCATTTCTCTCTGTGGTAGGCTCTAGTGGTTGCATGAACCTTCCATAGTGAACAGCTGCCTAATCATAGGACAATAAAACAACAAAGATTTACTTCTTGATATCTACTAGAAAGTGGCTGGCACTCTATTCTGTCCAGCATCATGCTCATTCTACAACCGAGGCTGTCAGGGAACTGTCATATACAGTATCACTACTTGCTATAGTAGAAGGCAAAGAGAATGTAACGAAGTACCTGTTTATCAAAGATTCCACCTAGAATGACCTATAAATACTAATTGAATAATTCTTGCCCTGAGATGTTTGAGCCATTCATAATCATAAAATATTACTAACAGATCTGGTATGGCATCATTTTATAAATATAGTTTCTGAAGGAAAGTTCTTCTACCATTAATTAGATATATGCTATTGGTATAACAAATCATAAACCCAGTAATGTGGGTCACAAAACTGCAATCGTGATTAAATGTTTTAGAGCATTTCTTTTTACCCCCAAATCCTTCATAGCTTCACTATTAAAATATTCTTGTACAGAGCTGGAGAGGTGACTCACTGGTCTAAGCACCTGCATGGCAAGCACAAGGACCCAAGTTCAAATCCCAGTACTGCATGCCATGCCAGCCCAAGAACCCTGGCGCACCTTGCCAGCCACCGAGAAGGGCATGGTGAAGCACATCTGAAATCTGCTCATTGCCTCTAAGGAAAACAAGCACATGGAAGTCTTGCATCTTAGCCATTTTTTTTTCTCTCTGCCTCACATGCCTGTTCCTCAGTAGTGAGGTAGTTCCATGTCCCTGTGAGTCAGCAAGTCTTGACTTGCATAGCAGTTTCTAAGTGACAACTTCTCAGCTCATGTAGTATAGAATTGCTGTGCCACCAGTGTGCTGGCATCACCTTTGGTTTGGTCTTACCTTATTTTTCCTCTTATAATTCGTAAACTGAAAACACAAAATTGTTGATATTGCTTATTGCATGTATTGCCACACAATATATATGTTTCATGAGAAAGAACTTTTAAAAATTTCCTATGTTCTTTTTCTAAAAATTCTTGAAGGGACCAGTGAGACAGCTCAGTGGTCTAAGCTCCTGCCTGGCAAGTTCAAGCACCCAGGTTCAATCCTGGGTACCACATGCCATACTGGGTGCACTGAGCCGGCCACTGAAACAGAGGGTGGTGGTGTATACTTGTAATACCAGCACTGGGGAGGCTGAAAACAGAAGGATCACTATGAGTTGGAGCTGGACAGTGAGACCCTGTACCAAATACATGAAAAATAAATAAATAAAAAATAAAAATTATTGAAGAGCTATGGGTTTGTGTAACACATTTAGTATTGGCCGTATTTACCTAATTTGCCAGATATCAATAAGAATAAAGGGAAACAAATCAATTTAACAATTATTATTATATTATTTTTTATAATCATGTAAAAGTGCAATTTTGCCAAATCTGTTAAATTCAGTGATACAGTAATTTATTTCTAGAGGGAAAAGTATATATAAGGACAGTCATATCAGCACTAATAGCAAGAAATTAATGAAAAGGACAGCTTTTTTAACATACATATTTCATTAAAAATTGTGAAGATACTGAAATGATCAAATTAGATAAAAAACTGTATGTCTAAATATTTTCAAATTATATAAAATAGAGAACACTCATTGGAAAAATATACCTATGGCATATAACATTTACATAAGTATATTTACTATAAAAATATATGTCTGGTAGGAATATTTATTGGCAGCAATACATAATAAAACTAAAATACAAATGCAAGAATACATACGCCACAGACCAATTTCAGCAGTGATTGTCCCCCCAAAATACAAAAGATAATTTTTAGTTGAATGTACTTTTAATAATATGTATTTTAAATAAAATGTAAAAATATTAGTATTTACCAAAGTAAGAGAAATGCCTCTTTTATTATTCCCTGTGCGTTTGGGACAGTATATTGAGACCAAACAAAAAATAACAGTATAAGGAAGATAGAGAAGACCCAGAAGCTATAACTCAGCTGAGTGTTGCTGTTTTCGTTTTTTTTTCTGTAAGATCTTGCATGCCCCTTTCTTGTTAATCTTCCTAAGATTACCTCTGTATTTTTATTTCTTCTTCTTTTTTTTTTTTTTTTTTTTTTTTTTTTTTTTTTTTTTTTTTTTTTTTTTTTTTTTTTGTATTTTAGAGAAGGGTCTACAGGGTGTTCAGCATCTCACTACTAGATCAGACTTGTAGTGATTCACCTGTTTACAGCCTCCCAAGAGCTGGGATTACAGGTTCGCACCACCACGCCCAGTATCAATTGCCAATTCAGTGCACCCCATGGGTGGGGCCAGCATCTCAGGTCTGTAGATGCCTCTGAATTTTCCTTACTTAGTTATTTTGAATACTTTTGATATTTTTCCCAATTAAGGAATGTAACTAAATTTTATTTTTGCTCTTTATAATAAAGAAAATACCTAAACCTACAAATTTATCACCTGATCAAAAGATGATTGAAGTCTTAGTAATACCAAAGAAATTCAGTCAAGCATGAAAGATTCAATACCTCAGCAAACATGTATTTTCTAGATGATAGTGGAATACTGATTTACTGTCTCTCGCATATCAGATTTTTCATTCTTAAAATATGCAGTGAGAGCATGTGATTAAAATGTAGAATCAACCAACATATTTAAAGAATCTCTAAAGAGAAGTCTATTAATTAATAGTCATTCCTCTTTTTTAAATTAATTTTATTGAGAAAGAAATAGCAATGAGAGTTTTAAAACAGGTTAGTAAGACAGTTAAAATAACTAATATATTGCACATTGTCTTCATAGCAGTTATTCATAGAATAAGATGCAGACATGATATCTTGTCTAAACACTATTTGTACAAAGCTTTCTCCTCATTGAACTAAGAGAAAGTAGCTATATATTTAACCTAATTGAGCAGAATATATCATGGAGGGAAAGAAAGTTCTTATCTGAGAAAGGGACAGGAGGAGGGCCCGAGTGGGTTGTCCCCAGAAAGCTGTCTCTTCCAAGGACTTTTGTAGTATAAAACCATGAGTGACTGAAGTGGAGAAAATGGGAACTTGTTTAGTTGGGCAGGAGGTAGAACAACACTATGGTCAACCAATGTAATTACAAGCACCATTGCTCAGGTAAAATTGATTAAGTCCTGGACCAAATGGGGAAGTGAGTCAGGTAGCAAGCAAGCATGAATCCAAAACAGGGACTCTTCCTGTTGGGGGTTCAGCTAGTGACTCATTTGGCCTCTTTCAAGGTGGTTGATACCTATTTAGAATATCAATCCCGGGCCTGGGAGATGGCCCTATAATAAGCGCTTTCCTGGAAAGCACAAGGGCCTGGGTTCAATCCCTGGTTCCACCAAAAAAAGAAAGAAAAGAAAACAATCAAACAAAAAATAGAATATCAATCCCTAATGCCCATCCCTAGGGACGTATGTAGCTGTGTTTCCTTTTTCGTCTTGAGGTCTGGCCCTTAGAAAGTGTCTGTCTCTTCCAAGATGCAAAGTCCCCTTGTTTTCCATGTTGACTCCTTGAGGATCTCGCCTTGTCGGACCACCTATAATATTTATGTCTAATTCAGCAGCCTACAACATTACCCCTCCCCCTGAAAAAGTAAACCAAACTGCCATAAGGGAACCATGGGCAATGACAGCTCTGGCTTCTTCAGGTTGAAAGGGGTTGTACTTGTTGACCGTCAGTCAGAAATACTCTCCAGAGGTTCTTTCTAAAGGCCTTCAATAGACATCAGGCACTTTCATCTTGGGTAGATGCGATATTTTTAATTCTGGAGGAGACAAAGCCAAAGAACTATTAAACATGCATGGGTTAAATCATCACAACAGGATAATTATGAAAAAGATGAGTTAGAACTTTTTGTAGGTCCATTAGCATATATCTTTTAAATGTGGGCTTTAATCCCTTTTATCTTGTATAGCCATTGGCTATTATCTCAAATAAACAGTTTATATTTCTTTTTTTCCACTACAAAATGGTCTTTCATTTATATTCCCCTTTTTTGTTTAGTTTTGTCAGAGATGGGAATTCCATTGCAATTCAAATATTGTAGGTGCATGAATTCAGCAAAATAATCCAATATAGTTCAGTAGACTGTAATAGTAGTGGGTTATCCGCATGACTGGCAGTGTCAGAAGCTGTTAACTTGAGTCTTTCACAGCTCAGCATATTAATATGGCTTTATATTTTATACCTCATTTTTATACTTTTCTGGAGGATGGTTAAGACCAAGATAATGCAGGATGTATATAACAAAAAACGTAATTTTTATATCTGAAAAAGTCAGTCAAATCCCTTTAGGATATATTCTGAAACCATGTTTACCAGCTTTTAGATCCTTTGTTATTTCAGCCATCTAGATGAGTCATGGTCATTTCTCATACAAGAGACAATGCTCCTAAAGAAAATTTCATTTCTTTTGTTTTGTGAGTTTTGATACAATTGAAAAGATCAGACCCTCATCTCCACATTCCCTGGGCAGACATCTGACCTCATTTGCTTTCTGCTTGAAGTGGCCATTGCAGAAGACATTAGTTCAATTAAGTCTCCTATGTATCTGCTGAAGTCTGCAGCCAGCCTCTTCCAGCCCCATACAGTGTCCTTGGACATGGGTAAGAGAGCAATAGGAGAGACAAGGCAGTCACATGCTACATGGGGCACTGATTGAAATAGAATTGCTCTCCTCAAAACTATCAAAGATTCTCTGAGCTAAGAAAAGAAATTTTGAGGCATGTAGTTTTTATCCTTCACATGATTAAAGGAAACTTAGTGTGATAAGGGAAATGCCAGGAGTAGGATGAGAACCGATCTTATAGGTGTCTCTTTCAAATTCAACTATAAGACCTAATTTATCAGTGATGCAGAAATCTGTGAGAAAACAATAAATATTCAAACGTGTAGAGCTATGAGTCCATAAAGAGAGACTGTACTTGAAGGAAAAGGGCAAAAAGACTAATGAAAGCTGAAAACATACACATACACTTTGTTAAAATTTGGAAAAAAAACAACACAGAAAACCAGATATTTATAATTGAATTGATGAAAAATAAGTATAAAGAGGTCTTAAAATACAAAGTAAGGCAAAGAAAAATCAGAAACAGAGAAGCAAAGATAGTTATTTTAAATTTCTTATCAGAAAGAAGATCACTATAATAATTATGTTATATCTGTAAAGGGGATTTAAAATAACTTCATTTGCTTTGAGAGAAAACACAAAACAAAAACTGGGAAATCCAACAGTTATTAGGGTGAAGAAATAGAAAACCAACTCAGCCAGAGGCACTGAAAAGTGCTCAATCCTGAAAACATAGAGCAGAAACAGGAGTGGATTTATCAAACAGTACCTGGAAAAAAATGTATGGATAACTAACTGAGAAGTTATTACATAAAACAATTAACTATATGGTTTTGTAAAATTTTCAACGGAAAGTTTGAAAATACAGTTTAATAAAACTGTTAAATGAAGTAAAATATACATGTTTAAAAGAACAAAGAAAATAAGAAATGGAAATATAATGAAAATTTTCTATGCTAAACATAAAATTGTACAGCACTATTTGAAATCCCATTGTGATTATTGAGAGGTACATAAAACAAGATACTAAAAATGAAGCAAAGAAGACAGAAAGAATATAGAAGATGATAAATACAAAAAAATGTGAATTAAAATCTGTCAGGTTTTAATTTAGCTATAGAAATAATAATAAACATGATTGTAATATTTATTTATTTATTTATTTATTTATTTATTTATTTATTTATTTATTAATGCAGTACCGTGAATTGATCTCAGGACTTGTGCTTGCCAGGCAAGCACTTATTCTACTGAACTATCTCTCCAGCGCCCAAATTTTTGTTTTTTTGTTTTAATTTTAGTACTGAGTCCATGGGGTCTCACTATGTAGATAGGACCTGCAATGATCTACGTGTGTTCAGCCCCCTAAGAGCTGGGATTACAGGCACACACCACCACACCCAGTAGTCTTACCAATTTTTTTTTTTTTTCTGGAACTGAGCATTGAACTCAGGCCCTTAAGCTTGACAGGGAAGCGTTTATTCTACTGGGCCATCTTCCGGCACCTTGGAATGTTTTAATTAAGCAACATGACTATAATTTTTAGTAATAAAAGACTCATCTTTTATGTGTCTTCAAAGCACCCACTTTATTTGTTTTCTTCTTTTTTTGGCAGAACTGGGGATTGAACTCAGGCCCTTGTGCTTGCCAGGGAAGCACTTATTCCACTGAGGCATCTCCCAGCCCCCACCCACTTGAAATATAGTAAAATTATTGTTAATTTAGACATATAAGGCTGAGAATATTTCTAAAAAGAAAATGTTAATAAAAATAAAAGTGGAGACTCCGGAATCCTCCTCCATCCCGCCCACGCCCGACCAGCCAGAGACCAGCCTGAGACAGTGGCTGACTCCAGCGGCCTCCTGGTTCCCGTGCCAAGCTCGCCCAGCAAGAGCGAATTTACAGGACTCACCAGGCTTCCCAGATCAGGGAGACTGTGGTTAGTCTGCGGGAGAGCTTTTGGCTTCTTCCCACGCACGCTGTGCGGATCCCTGTCCCCAACCCCTCCAAGCCAGTGACTGGCCTGAAACCTCAGGACCCACTCACCAACACCTCCCCGAATCCCCTGACCTAAAGCCCACTGATTGAGTGGGAATTTCCCCGATTCTCTGGGCATCAAAGGTCAGTGAGTATAGAACCTCAGGCCCGTCGTGCCTGAGATACATTTCCCAGG